>JAWPHD010003855.1:0-203937 GCA_037043455.1 Cyrtodaria siliqua | reverse complement strand
TAGTAGTTCCTTTATCCTGCAACATTGTCCAGTATATGATGCACTATCAAGATGGTCAGTAGTTCCTTTATCCTGCATCATTGTCCAGTATATGATGCACTAAAAATATTTTCTTATGCACTAATATCAAAATGAGTGAAATGTTCTCATTTCAAATCAAACACTCTCACAGTGTCCTCACCCGAGAACTGGAACATACATGTAGTTACCATCATTGTGGAGTTAAGTTTATCAATACAGACAGATTGTGGACAACATATTCTATCTGTCTCAGTCGTTATTTTCTTATGCACTAATGTCAAAATGAGTGAAATTTTCTCTTTTCAAATCAAACACTCTCACAGTGTCTGGACCAGAGAACTGGTTCCGGTACATAGTTACCATCATTGTGGAGTTAAGTTTATCAATACAGACAGATTCTGGGTATTGTATCCCATCTGTCTGAGTAGCTATCACCCCAATCTTCTGTTTCCCCGCCTCATCCACCTGTATCACATTGTGTGACCCCCACCCACACACAAACACACTGCCATCATTGTCCACACACACTCCATCAGCACTACTGAGCTGCCCATCAAAGAATGTAGACAGGAGTTGGCCTGAACTGCCAAGTGTCACCAGTCCTTTGTACCAGTCAGCCACATAGATCCTGGTGCCATCAGGACTGACAGCAATATGCCGGGTCTGGGAGAACATCGCCACATCGTTGTTGTCTGTGTAGAGTGTACGGAGGCAGGTGCCAGACGTGTTGTAGATGTATACTTTCTTGCCTTTATTTGAGACATATAGTTGGCCATTGCTGTATGCTATGCCATATACATTGTGATTCATCTGGATAGATCGTGTAACTGTCATCTTGCTGCCCACAGACACGAAGTGAATGTTTTTCTGCTCATCAGTCACAGCAGCTTCCTGTTGCCCAGTGCTGCATACTGCTATTGGGCCGGCAGTTAGATCGCAGTGGTCAGTCACTTTGTATGTGGTGTCTAGTCGTTTCAGTTTCTTGTTGTTTCTGTCAGTCAGTAGTATCGCTCCATTGGGCATCTGACAGGATCCTAATATGCAGCACCTAGGATTGTCCCCTTTTATTTTTACGTTATAGTCTCTCCCATTGTCTGCTTTGTATGGTTGGTCTTTCTTCCGTTTCTTGACTTCTAGTACAATAGATCTCATTTTAAGTTTTCCAAGATTTTCTATACTGGCAAGGAATCTGTCTAGGTTTGGATCACTGATAAACTGAAAGCTGTCATTTCTTGGAGTCGCCGACATACTTTGGATCAGTTGATCTCCATCTGTTAATTGCTTCTGACACTTTTTAACATTGATAAATGTCTGAGACTCGTTGGTAGCACTGCTTCTATCCAGTTGTTGCTTCAGTTGTTTCAGCTTGGCCATTAAGTTGTCGCAGGCATCGATGTCATCTTGGATGTTTTTGTCATTGTCCCTGTTAAGTTTTTCCAAATCATCTGTGACTTTCTTCTCAAGAGTGTCAAAGATTTTGTTCACTTGCTTTCGGAAATCTTTGATGCTTTGCAGAACATCTTTTCTTGACTTTCCAAGAGTGGTTTTCTTCTGTTGTCTTGTGTTTTTCATCTGTTCTATGTCTGTCTTGACACGTTCAATCTTTTTGTTCACTGTCAGGAAGTCTTGACTCTGGGCTATACCTTTTGCAACATCAGGTATGAAGTGCATATCCTTACATGTCCTGAAATAAAGAAAAGTGCTTATGGTGCCTTGCCAAATGCTAATTTAAAATGTACTGTCAGCGATTTTAAAAAGTTTGGATTATTTGGGATTTTATGTACCTTTTTTCTTCTTGATTATTTAGGATTTTATGTACCTTTTCCTTCTCAGAAAATTACTATTGTAAGGTTTTCTGCATTTTAGATGTAGTTTCAATCGTTAATATTGTGAAAATTGCCCTAAAAAATATATAATTGTGTAAATACAGAAGTTAATATATATGCTAGGGGGATTATTGATGTTAAATTTTGGCTATTGCGATTCTATTGGTGGAACTACCATTGTGATCTATTGATATTGCTGATCTGCTATTGTGTTACTATTGCAGTACTTCTATAACAGTTTAAAAGGCATCTTTTCCGTTATTCAAAACTTGTTTCGTACCTTACTGCATTGTATGTAATGAAAGCAAGAAAGTTCATTCCACATTTAAAAAAAATATATATCCACTTTCTGCAGCTTAAGACATTTTAAGTATTAATACCAGTATATCGTGATGGAACCTGTCAAGTACAAAGATGCTATTCTGACAGGTTTGGTATAGGAACCAAAAAAGTTGACAATAATCTCAAAAAAAAATATGTAAATTAACCAAACTTGCAAACTAATGAAACCATCGATAGTTGAGGGTAACTATTGCAATTGTTACTGAAATTAAAATGTACTGGCAATATAGTACTATTGGGGAGCTCACTTCTACGATGCATCGATAATTTGATATATTGTTACACTCCTAATATATAGAGGATCTATCAATATAGTATTATTGGGGAGCTCTCTTCTGCGATGCATCGATAATTTGATATATTGTTACACTCCTAATATATAGAGGATCTATCAATATAGTATTATTGGGGAGCTCACTTCTGCTATGCAGCGATAATTTGATATATTGTTACACTCCTAATATATAGATTATAGAGGATCTATCAATATAGTATTATTGGGGAGCTCACTTCTACGATGCATCGGTAATTTGATATATTGTTACACTCCTAATATATAGATTATAGAGGATCTATCAATATAGTATTATTGGGGAGCTCACTTCTACGATGCATCGGTAATTTGATATATTGTTACACTCCTATTATATAGAGGATCTATCATTATAGTATTATTGGGGAGCTCACTTCTACGATGCATCGGTAATTTGATATATTGTTACACTCCTAATATATAGATTATAGAGGATCTATCAATATAGTATTATTGGGGAGCTCACTTCTGCGATGCATCGGTAATTTGATATATTGTTACACTCCTAATATATAGAGGATCTATCAATATAGTATTATTGGGGAGCTCACTTCTGCGATGCATCGGTAATTTGATATATTGTTACACTCCTAATATATAGAGGATCTATCAATATAGTATTATTGGGGAGCTCACTTCTGCTATGCAGCGATAATTTGATATATTGTTACACTCCTAATATATAGAGGATCTATCAATAAAGTATTATTGGGGAGCTCTCTTCTGCGATGCATCGGTAATTTGATATATTGTTACACTCCTAATATATAGAGGATCTATCAATATAGCACTATTGGGGAGCTCACTTCTGCGATGCATCGATAATTTGATATATTGTTACACTCCTAATATATAGATTATAGAGGATCTATCAATATAGTATTATTGGGGAGCTCACTTCTACGAAGCATCGGTAATTTGATATATTGTTACACTCCTAATATATAGATTATAGAGGATCTATCAATATAGTATTATTGGGGAGCTCACTTCTACGATGCATCGGTAATTTGATATATTGTAACACTCCTAATATATAGATTATAGAGGATCTATCAATATAGTATTATTGGGGAGCTCACTTCTACGATGCATCGGTAATTTGATATATTGTTACACTCCTAATATATAGAGGATCTATCATTATAGTATTATTGGGGAGCTCACTTCTACGATGCATCGGTAATTTGATATATTGTTACACTCCTAATATATAGATTATAGAGGATCTATCAATATAGTATTATTGGGGAGCCCACTTCTACGATGCATCGGTAATTTGATATATTGTTACACTCCTAATATATAGAGGATCTATCATTATAGTATTATTGGGGAGCTCACTTCTACGATGCATCGGTAATTTGATATATTGTTACACTCCTAATATATAGATTATAGAGGATCTATCAATATAGTATTATTGGGGAGCTCACTTCTACGATGCATCGGTAATTTGATATATTGTTACACTCCTAATATATAGAGGATCTATCATTATAGTATTATTGGGGAGCTCACTTCTACGATGCATCGGTAATTTGATATATTGTTACACTCCTAATATATAGAGGTTCTATCAATATAGTATTATTGGGGAGCTCACTTCTACGATGCATCGGTAATTTGATATATTGTTACACTCCGAATATATAGAGGATCTATCAATATAGTATTATTGGGGAGCTCACTTCTACGATGCATCGGTAATTTGATATATTGTTACACTCCTAATATATAGAGGATCTATCAATATAGTATTATTGGGGAGCTCACTTCTATGATGCATCGGTAATTTGATATATTGTTACACTCCTAATATATAGAGGATCTATCAATATAGTATTATTGGGGAGCTCACTTCTACGATGCATCGGTAATTTGATATATTGTTACACTCCTAATATATAGAGGATCTATTAATATAGTATTATTGTGGAGCTCACTTCTACGATGCATCGGTAATTTGATATATTGTTACACTCCTAATATATAGAGGATCTATCAATATAGTATTATTGGGGAGCTCACTTCTACGATGCATCGTTAATTTGATATATTGTTACACTCCTAATATATAGAGCAGGGCTTCTAAAATTTTAAAATGCAAATCGGTCCAGGTTTTTTACTGCTGTAAGAATCGCACTTATTTTGAAAAAATCACTAAAATCGCCGTACCCCACCCACCAATCAGCTGCACCATGCATTTTTTCCGTTTAGTCATTGATATAGAGAACTATTTAAAATGTATGTTTGTATTATACTTGTATTACTTATAACTTACTTTATCACAATTTGTACATTTTAATGACTGACATCATGTCTTCACTTTACTGAATGAATAATTTTCACTCAATATTAAAATTGTTGATCATTTTGAGGAATTGAACCGGAAGTGTTTAATAAACCGGGTAGGTATAAAACGCGGACTAACATGCGCGGACTAGCGGATTATATACGATTTTACATAAATTTGAGGAATATCGTTTTTCATCAATTAGCTTAATTAATACAAAATGTTACGACTAACGCAAACAATTTCGGTCCGACTTAAAAAAAAACGGTGCCAGGTTTGATCACTTTCCTTAATTAATGTCATTAATATTATACTTAAAGTTATTGAAAAAAAAAAGCAAACAAACATTTAACACATCTCGGTATTTTAATTTTTTTTAATGACGCAAACAAATTTCAGTCCCAGCTTTGGCTACTTAAAAAAACAAACCGACACAAGCAAACAGGCTAACACCTTACGACTAGAAATTACAGACGGTAACACTCGCTTCAGTGAACCGTCAGAACGCGTGATATACTTTCACTGATCACACATCAAAGGCATGCTAACTGGCTATAGACTCTTCCGGAAAACTCCCTACTATCGGTAATGGTTTAGTCCAAATTGACCAAATTGACCTACTTTCGCACAGCGAGTGACAAATAATCGTGTTATGGATCAAAGAATATTGCCGCAATGCATATTAGGAGTGTGAAGGGCAATTGTAGATTTTTTAACGACCGATAGATAAAATATCTGGGACCGATTTAAACAGAGATTTTGAAAAGAAAAACGGTCTGGAGAAACAGATTTCGGTCTGGGAACCGATAAACCGGCGATTTTAGAAGCCCTGATATAGAGGATCTATCAATATAGTATTATTGGGGAGCTCACTTCTGCGATGCATCGGTAATTTGATATATTGTTACACTCCTAATATATAGAGGATCTATCAATATAGCACTATTGGGGAGCTCACTTCTGCGATGCATCGTGTGGTTTCCGGGGGCCCCCGTTTGGTCACGGGGCAGAGAATAGGGCCACTGCAGATCCCTTTGGATGGGTAGGCAGAGGGGTAGAATCCACCCAAATTCATGTTCATTTTATCATTTTTTGTTCATGTTCATTAAAGGTCTTCATCATGATCCCTGCATTGTTTCAGGTGCTATCTCGCTCACATCAAAAGAGCAGTTACAGAAAAACAATAACGTGGCTCCAGCATAAATGGAGTTTCTACGATAGAATTTGCAGCAACTCTGCAGTTCAAGGTGAGAAGGTTCTAGGCCCATTTTCCATATTTTATCTCGATGTACATGGAAGATGAGCCTGGCATGTTCATGCCTGTTAGGCGCCATATAACCTTTTCATGTGTTGGTGCACCTTAAAACCCCAATTCAATTCAATTCAATTCTGCGATGCATCGGTAATTTGATATATTGTTACACTCCTAATATATAGAGGATCTATCAATATAGTACTACGGGGAGCTCACTTCTGCGATGCATCGATAATATAGGTTATTGAATTTGTATGGCTAAATATTACTTGGAACGAGTTGTTTTGGCAAAGGACGACAAGCTTGCGAGTCGTCTTGCGCCATAACAACAAGTTCCAAGTAATATTTAGCCATACAAATTCAATAACCTTTTTAGCTCTACTGATCAGAGATCAGCAGAGCTTATGCCGTGGTGCAGCGTCCGTCGTCTGTCTGTCCGTCTGTCTGTCCGTAAACTTTTTTTTGTAGCGACAACTCATCTGAAACTACTGAATGGATTTTCATGAAACTTTACAGAAATGTTGCCCATGAAGTCTAGTTGATCCTAGCAAAAATTCATGTTGATGTGAAATCCAAGATGGCTGCCAAATCTAAAAATAGGTTTTAAAAAAACAAGTTTGTAGCGACTACTTCTTGAAAACTATAAGTGATATTGATATGGGACTTTTTCTAAAATGATCAGCATGACATGATGTTGGTCCTTGTCAAAAATCGTTTTGATTCGACGTTAAACATGGCTGCCAGCGGCCATCTTTGTTTACATAGAATTATATAATGAAAACTTGTAACGACTACTCCTCTGAAACTACTTGACGGATTTTCATGAAACTTCACAGGAATGTTGCGTTTGATGTCTAATTGATCCTAGCAAAATTTTAGGTCGGCCGGAAATTCAAGATAGCCGCCACGACTAAAAATAAATTTTCAAAATACAAGTTTGTAGCGACTTCTTCTTGAAAACTATAAGTGATATTGATATGGGACTTTTTCTAAAATGATCAGCATGACATGATGTTGGTCCTTGTCAAAAATTGTTTTGATTCAACGTTAAACATTGCTGCCAGCGGCCATCTTTGTTTACATAGAGTTATATAGTAAAAACTTGTAGCGACTACTCCTTTGAAACTACTTGGCGGATTTTCATGACACTTTACAGGAATGTTGCTCTTAATGTCTAATTGATCCTAGCAAAATTTCAGATCGGCCAGAAATTCAAGATGGCCACCACAGCTAAAAATAGATTTTTAAAAAAGAAGTTTGTAGAGACTACATCTTGAAAACTATAAGTGATATTGATATGGGACTTTTTGTAAAATGATCAGCATGACATGATGGTTATCAGAGTCAAACATTATTTTGATTCGACGTTAAACATGGCTGCCAGTGGCCATCTTTGTTTACATAGAGTTATATAATGAAAACTTGTAGCGACTACTCCTCTGAAACTACTTGACGGATTTTCATGAAACTTCACAGGAATGTTGCTCTTGATGTCTAATTGATCCTAGCAAAATTTCAGGCCGGAAATTCAAGATGGCCGCCACGGCTAAAAATAAATTTTCAAAAAACAAATCTGTAGCGACTACTTCCTGAAATCGAAATCAATCAGTAGAGCTTCAAGGTCATTGACCTCTTGTTATTGTATACTTTCATATTGTTTTTGATCAATGTTAATTGTATGACTATTACTTTTCATTGTATTTGTGTTATTTTTATAGCTTTTGATGGAATTCCTATCTTGCCATTCAAGTTCATTTTGTGTGGATGATTATTTTGCGCGAAAACGACGTCGACGTCGGATGACGTCATTAAAAACATCAAGCGATTTTCTGAAGTTTGTTTACCATTCGATAACGTTTAAAACAGAGGGTGAGTGACCATTTGAATTATTTTATCAATTTTTGCCATAAAAGGTTGAAAAAAACTAGTATTTTTTTGTTGACACTATAGGAAGGATTTCGTTATTTTTATTTGAAAGTAGTTCCTTATTTCTATTTCGCAGCTCTTAGCAAGCACGAGCAAAAGTTCCCGTAGAAAATATCGTAGAATATTGCAAGCTTAGCTCAATGCAAACTAAACGAGACAATATGAAAGTATACAATAATTTGATATATTGTTACACTCCTAATATATAGAGGATATATCAATTTAGTATTATTGGGGAGCTAGCTCACTTCTACGATGCATAGGTAATTTGATATATTGTTACACTCCTAATATATAGAGGATCTTACATGAGTGCCTGTTTAGTATTGAATTTAATTTATTAAAAGAGTTGGATGCGAGGCTGTTCCGGGCATCATATCAGTTTTATTCAACGAGTTATAATAAATTCAATATTAAATAGGCACGAATGTTAGATCTATTGATCACATAACTCCACAAATGCCTCATAAAGAGCATTTATTAATGTAGCTGGCTATATATAACATCGCAGTATGATGACGTCGTATGTCTGTATGAGGACATTGTATGATGACTCGGCCTTCTCCGTACAAAACCGAACAGCGGAACTACCGTGTAGATTTCCGTAATCCGGTATTTTAAATGGATATAGAAATCGACGACACAATTCCGATGCACCCCAAGCAGAACGGAAAAGACCGAACGATAATTCAGCCCTCATTTGCATAGTTATATCACTAGTGAATTAATGAAAATATTGAATGGTGTTATTTCACTCCCAAACCGTAATTATGTGATAAACACCCTTACTGCAATATTTTATGATGAGTATAGTGACATTTTGTAGCCTTCTTGCTGCCAGTGTTACACAATGGTACCTTTTTTTAAATCCTGTGACACAAACTGTCATTTATCCAGAAAAGAAGTGGCCAATTAGAAGCATTTGTTCCAAGTTGAAGCGGAAATATTAACGGATCAGTACTCAATCAATAATTAATGTGAAGTGTGATTGTTTTGTTCCATTTAAATCTAACTAACTTTAGCTAAGCGCAGTATGCATGTACAGTCAAACCTGCATTAAGAGACTGCTCAGGGGAAAGACCAAAAGTGGTCACTTAAAACAGGGTCTAACATTGTTTGAATTTTTATGAAATATTAAGAGAAATACATGTACATGTATTAATATGAATGCTTTACATTGTAGGTATCTTGTATTATTTCATATATATGGGGTATTTTGTAAAGGAATAATAAACACTTATGCAACTAAGACAACTTTAATTTATGTTTTTAACACTGGGATTGTATCGTTCACACAGTGTAGGAAGCTTAGATATCCAATCTTCCACTGTTACTTTACTCACATTTCCGCGTTCCCCAGTCATAGATCCGAACACTACATTATGCCTCTTAAGGAAAGCATCTAACCATCCATTTGAGGCCTTAAACGTCTCAATGTTAAGATCTTTCGCGAATTTCAATGCCTGCAGCTGAATCAAAGGCCCAGACACTGGCATGCGTCTTGACGTAGCATCTTTGAACCAAGTCCAACATAGATCATTTATGTCCTCGTAGCCCGTTGCGTAATGGGCACGTTTTCAGTCACCAGACACATTGTTCTCAAAATTCTCTAAAACCTCCGATTTTCGTTTTAATATGTTCTGAATTCGTGTTTTACCAAGACCTAACTGTTTAATCACAGACCAGAAAGATATTCTAAAAGAAACTGAAACCTTCTACAAATCTCTATACTCCAGCAGAGATGAAATATTAGAAGCAATAGATTTAGGTAAAGAATTGTCAGAACTAAGTGTACCCAAATTGAATGAGGAGGAATCTAAGTCATTAGAGGGCCTATTAACCTATCAGCAAGCATCATTATCGCTATTTTGTATGAAAAATAATCGTTCTCCGGGTACTGATGGTTTTGGGGCTGACTTCTTTAAAGTATTTTGGAAGAAACTGGGGCATTTAATTGTGAGAGCTATAAATTGTGGGTATATTAATGGGAAACTGTCTGTAACACAGAAAGAGGGTATTATTACACTTATCCCTAAAGATAACAAACAAAGAAGATTTTTAAAAAATTATAGGCCAATTTCTCTCTTAAACTGCGTTTATAAAATTGCTTCAGGGGCCATTGCTTATAGAATAAAATCTATCTTAAACAAACTAATTAATGAAAATCAAACAGGTTTTATTGCAGGGAGATATATGGGGGAAAACACAAGAATGACATTTGATATCATGCAGTTTGCAGAAGAAAATAATTTACCAGGACTCATTTTACTCGTTGATTTTGAGAAGGCATTTGATTCTGTTGAGTAACAGCAGAGTTATGGCCCTTGATTTAGTTAAAAATGCTATATTGCTATATTTTGCCTCGTTAAGACGATAGGGCCTTCATTTTTCATCCTATCTTTACCAATCTTTACCACATTGTTAATATCAATGAAAGCTCGGACAAGTTTGAAAACCAGCTAGATCAGACCAGTAACAGCTTAGTTATGGTCCTTGATTTAGTTAAAAATGCTATATTGCTATATTTTGCCTCGTTAAGATAGGGCCTTCATTTTTCATCCGATCTTTGACAAATTCTACCAGATTGTTAATGTCAATAAAAGCTCGGACAATTTCGAAAACCAGCCAAATCGGACCAGTAACAGCGGAGTTATGGCCTTTGATTTCGTTAAATATGCTATATTTTGCCTTGTTAAGGCGATAGGGCCTTTATTTTTCATCTGATCTTTACCAAACTTTACCAGATTTCTTTTACTTTTTTTTCTTTTATTATTTATATATTTATTTATTGTTTTAAATTTTTTTAATTTGTTTTTATTATCTTTTTTATTTATTTATTTTCCTTAATTTTTATTATCTCTACAGGCCAAGTTTGAAAACCAGCCAGATCGGACCAGTAACGCCAGAGTTATGGCTCTTGATTTAATTAAAAATGATCTATTTTGCCTCTTAAAGACGATAGTCGCTCGCTTCATTGATGTTATAAGAGCCATATTAGCAAGTAGAGCGTCCGCGAGCCCTCTTGGGCCTCTTGTTTATGATTGGCCTTTGAAAAATATTTAACCTGGAACTTAACCTTGCCTTTTGCAGGTGATTTTGGCTAATGACGTGTACTGAAAAATGACATTAAACACCAAACAAACAGTTTCAAAGAACAAACAAACAAAACAATTTTATTTTTTTTACATAAGTTCATGAATCCAAATGTAAACAGTTTATAGAAACTTAAAATGCAATAATTTATATATATATATGAAAACAGGGCACTCGCTATACCTAGGGGAATGGGGCTGGGCCTTTTGAAGGTGGAATTTTGGCATTTTTCATAAAATGGAGAAGTTTTATTCTAAACAGTTCATTGATTTTAGCGCAATTCGCAAATGTCTTTGACGAAATTCTTTTGCCGTACCAATGCTTATTGTGAAACATTTTGACTCAGTCACATTTTTATACTTTATACTTAAATCTGAATCCCTTATACATGTATACATTGTATACTATATATACTAAAGGAAAAAGAAATGCAACTCTGTATTTATAATCAAATATCGTGGCATTGATCAAATATCTTGACATGCATTTAACAAAAAAACTATAATGTTATTTCAGTACACAGTTTTTAGGTCTCATATTAATATTCTGCTAGTTTGATTGAATCTGGGTGTCAGATAAATGTCCATAAGCGAAACTAAGGGTTACGTCATATAACACGGGCAGCAAAACATATTTGGTTAGTATGTATTCAGTTGTTAGGAGGACCCTTTATGTTCATGGCGGTTTCACAACAGTTTGGCGGCATTTCTTTATGGGGTGCGGAAGCACTGACTTAGGTGTTTAAGATGAAAATATGCGACATCTGGACGTGACAGAACATCTGGATGTCCTTGTTAAGGGCGGCTGTTGGACAATACAGTCCCTCGCAGACGTTCAAATAGTCTTGTTATAGTGCATTTATGCATGCCAAGATAGACAGACATTATACGCTGTGAAATTCCGTTAACTGCTATCTGGCGCCCGTGTCTTCACGCCCCTCTTAACGTTAACGTGGCATAAAGAAAACCTTACTAAATTTGACAAAAACGCCGGATTCTTGATAATTGATGTCATGCAACAAAATTAAGACGGTGGCATGTGTCCCCGACTGCATATGCCATGATGACCTGTTTATGACATGCATCTGTTAAATTTTGTATTTCATGCTTTATTATGAATAATTTTCAAAAGAAAATATGGTAAAGGTATCGATGACCATTTTTGATCACTGATAAATTAACAAAAGATTATTTGAACAAATAACACTTCGTATGTTATTATACTGACCCTAAAAAAGTGTTTATTTTTTTCTTTAATAAACTAACCCACCAAATAATGGCAAAATTACACTACAAAACCATCTATCAAAACTGTCCAGTTGTTCAGGTCATATAATAATGTATATGTGCCAATTTTTTTCACGTCTTCTTAAAATACCGTGAAAATATGCGAAAAATGAATTATGAGTTGGTAACTCTTAACTCGACGCTCCAGTTTTGGAGTTTAAAGTGGCTGGTTAATATTGTGTCTATGGAGTTTGGATTCTCAAAATGTGTAAATTATATATATACCTCATCGTCAGTAGGTTCAGAAAGGGTGTGCATATGTTTTAAAATGTGGCTGTTATTGGTGGGATAGCTGTTTTAAGTAAACCTTGCCAAGTTGTAATTGAAAAATATAATATGTTGTGAATGAAATTTTTCTATACTAAGTATTACTCATATTTAACTTATATAAATGCAATAGGCTGCAAGGGTCTCACAGGTGCGGATCTGGAAAGCTTGCTGGTCAATGCTAAATATTATTCTGGTTAAATAAGTATTTTGGTTAAAAATGCAAAGTTTTTACTCTAATTTCCTCAGAAGTTTTCTTTGAATATTTTAGTAAGTTGAATGAAAATAATGATCCTGTCAATGAAGATGAAATAGATGTTAATTTTATCTCAGAATGTAATTCTGGCATTAATTCAGCTATAACAGAAAGCAAAATTTTACATGCAATTAATTGTTTAAAAAATAACAAAGCTTGCTCTCTCTAGACAATATCTTAAATGAATATATTAAACATTCTAAGGATATTATGCTACCCATATTGTATAAGCGATATAAATTAATATTTGTAAACTGTTATATTACATATTTGTCTGTGATTTGTATAGGAAATACCGGGAATAGAAAAGCTTTATTTACTCGTTTGCTTTACTGGAAATATATCTCCCAGTGGGAACATTGTTCGGCCTTTTCCGTCAGTGGCGGGAACGCCAAATGACGTTCCGATTGTTTTACGTCGTCGTCAGATTCCGCCACTAGGAAATACCGATTACGGACATTAACGAAGAGTTCCGGCAATTTCTCGTGCTAAAGCACTCGTTCTTATATTGGAGCAATTTCTCTCCCTCGAGAAATATTTCCGGTACCTCAAAGACACTGGTAATTAAACTCTATGTATTCCTGAAGCATGGTGTAAGAGAATTATATTGCCCATTTATAAAAAAACAGGGTGATATGCAAGACCCAGATAATTATAGAGGCTTAAACTATTACTGATTGTCTTAGTGATGATAATGTTGACGTGTATTGAAGCTTTTTCTTTTGTTATATGCTGATGACACTGTAATTTCTGCTGAATCTCAAAGCTTTTTCTTTTGTTATATGCTGATGTCACTGTAATTTCTGCTGAATCTCAAAGCTTTATCTTTTGTTATATGCTGATGTCACTGTAATTTCTGCTGAATCTCAAAGCTTTATCTTTTGTTATATGCTGATGACACTGTAATTTCTGCTGAATCTCAAAGCTTTTTCTTTTGTTATATGCTGATGACACTGTAATTTCTGCTGAATCTCAATCTGATCTACAGCTAGCTTTAGACGCCATGAGTTCTTATTGTGATATTTGAAAATTAGAAGTTAATGCAGCTAAGACTAAAGTTGTTATTTTCTCTTAGGGCAAATGTAAAAATATCCTGTCCTTTTTTTACAATAATATGAAACTTGATGTTGTTGATGATTTTAGTTACCTTGGTATAAAGTTTAATTTTAAAGGAAAATTTAACAAAACTTTGAAATACTTATGTGATCAAGCCAGAAAGGCTATCTATTCTGTCATTAAAAATCTAGAAATCTATACTTAGAATTAAACTTACAATGGTTTGCCTAATTTTGTATATGGAGAGCTTGGTTCTGCCTCTAGACACAATTATCAAGAGTAACATTTTAAATTATTGGTGCAAAGTAATAAACAGTAAACATGACAAAATTGCAAATATTATGTATTGGCTAATGTATGAATTAGACAGAAGCAATATATATCAGTCACCTTGGACTGATTATATTAAATCATCATTAAACCACTTAGGATTCGCTGACTCTTGGATCAACCAGTCTGTCCCATCTCCGTTACATATTAATAAAATTTTAAGAAGCAAGAATTAACTGAACTGAATGTTGTTTAACGGCTCATCAATACAGTATAGGTTATTTAGAGCCGCCCCAGAGAGAGGGGAAGGATATATAGGAATCCGGGAACCTGCCCTAATCTTATTATTGAATAGATTCCTATGGTTCTTTAACGTGCTCGGAGGATAGACCGATACACGGGACCGCCCGGTTTACGTCCCCATCCGTCGGACTAGGCTAAGGGAAAGTGTCTTGCCCAAGAACACACCGACGGAAGCAAGAATTGAAGATCAGTATGTGCAGACATGGTCTGATTGCGTATTTAATTCTCCTAAATGCTTAAAGTATAGAATTTTCCAAAAAAACATTCCAATTTGAAAAATATTTAACATTGATACCAAAACATCTTGCTTTTTCTTTGTCATTATCGTTGTTGTAATAATAAATTACCAGTTGAACAAGGTAGGTTTTTCAACGTTGATTGAAATCTAAAGACATGCCATTTATGTAATAATAATTCTCTTGGAGATGAATTCCATTATATTTTTAATTGTCAATATTTTGTTCTAGATAGAAAAAGTATATTGCTAGGAACTTTCTACTAAACCCCGACACTTTAGATTTTGAGGAACTTTTCCAAACTAAAAATAAGAATCATCTTGTGAAATTAGCTATTTATGTTAAAGAAATTATGCAAGCTTTAACTTAGTTTTGTCACCTTCCTCTCAAATTTTTCTCTTCTTACATCGATTTTAACGTAAATTAATCAAAATTTATCTCGTTTATAATGCTTATGCAGTCTATTTATAATTTTGTAATTTTCTAGTCATATCTTTTTGTGTTAATTATTTTGCTGTTTGTTGTATTAACAAGTTGTTTGTATTTGTTGTTGTTGTTCATGTATATGCTGATGCCCATAAAGGGCCTAGCTTCATGAATGAAACTTGAAACAAACTTGGATCCCCCACCCATCTACCCCACCCACTTGGTTAACTAACGTTTTGAAATAGTGAAAATATGTCTTTAGTAGTTACTCAGTTTTGCTATTATTAAAAGCTGTACATACAATACAATAAATATGTACTTTGATCAAACAGCATGCCTTGTAGATATGAAAAATTGATACAAGAAAATATCTCTTTGAGTTTTCAAGTATGAATCATTTATATAAAAAAATATCTTTTTGAGTTATCCATACCAAACCTTTTCAAAACATTATTTTAAACTGGACGAAGTGTGAAGCCGAATTATCTAGGCGAAAACCTTAAAAGATTTTCTTCTCTGAAACCACAGTTAAACACTTTTTGAGCATGAACAGATGGATACAACTATCCAAACAGCATCGTCCATCCCCACCCATGGGGACATAGCCCCTGTGTCAATCCGTTGAGATCCCCACCCTGTAACCATATATACACTTACTGGGCGTGAACGGATTCAACCATCCATCCAGCATCAGCCTCATGGGTCAGTCCCCAACCCTGGGAATATAGCCATTGGATCATAACTTGGAAACCTTTAAGATCCCCACCCTATAACCATATATAACCATATATACACTTACTGGGCATAAAGAACAACCATCCAGCCATCATTGGCCCTGGGGTCTATTCCCATCACTGGGGACATAATCCCTGGGTCACAACTTAGAAACTGTTGAGATCCCCACCCTAAAGTCATATATACACTTACTGGGCATAAACAGACGGATACATCCATCTAACCTGAGCATAATAATAATTAAAGTACCTGTGCTCGAGTGAAACGCAAACGTGACATCCGCAAAGGTCATGATTCCCACAGAACATCTCTACAGTCTTGCCACTGTGCTGGGAGCATATCTCCGTCGGCATTGAGGCACTTCTCTTCGGTTTCCCCCAACTCTTCACCTTATTTCTTCCCAACACGTTATGGTTATCCAGTGTTGGAATACTGCCATGAGCTTCAATGCAAATCTTACACAAAAAAAGGTTGCAGTCCATGCAGTAATGGGCAGCCTCTATTGTCTTGTTATGTTTGTCACACCATGAACATTTAAAATCAAATACTTGATCAGATCCTCCCTGGACAGATCTTGAAAACACTCCTCCTGTAGCCATTTTGATTTTTCTCCAGTAAATACCTCAAATATTAATAAATTAGTAACTATAATATTGTCACAGTGTATATGTCTAACTAATATACTACATGTAGATAGTCCGTAATGTTTCTCTATTAACAGCAAACAGTTTTTAGAAAATATTAAACACTCGAATATTACTTCCTTCACAAGAACACTCGATACATGTATAATTACATAGGGTGAACAGAATATACACTACCCAGATAACCCAGTTATAGTCCTTGCCAATGATCTAAAATTAGAACAATTGTGAAAGTGTGGGGTATCATGTTATCTTTGTATAAAATAAGTTTTCTGCAGTGATATGGATTTATAAATTTATAATAAATACTATATTGAATATTGAATTTCACTCACTTTAAATTAAGCATTTTAAACTTAGACCTTGTACAGGTATTTCTGGGGTATAGCATTATAAATAAAAAAAAATCAAGGTTGAATGAACCAAAGTTGTACAAATAACTTAAAGGGGTTGATACGCAATTTTCAAACAATGATTATTTTAAAGGGCTCTAAAAGACTTGAAAAAAGCTGCAAGAAATATCAAATGGGAAGACATAATAGTGACAACAGATATGGAGATGTGCAGTACGTGCAGTATGGAGGAACCATGTGTGTACCTTTATCACATATACGGACAAGATATATGGAGATTTGCAGCATGTGCAATATGGAGGAGCCATGTTTGTACCTTTATCACATATAGGGACAACAGATATGGAGTTTTGCAGGAAGTGCAATATGGAGGAAAGTTGTTTGTATCTTTATCACATATAGGAACAACAGATATGAAGTTTTGCAACACATGCAATATGGAGGAACGATGTTTAAATTGTACCTTTATCACATATAGGGACAACAGATATGAAGTTTTGCAACACATGCAATATGGAGGAACGATGTTTGTACCTTTGTCACATATACGGACAACAGGTATGAAGTTTTTCAGCACGTGCAATATGGAGGAACAATATTTGTTAACCTTTATAACATATAGAGAGATGTGCAGGACATGCAATATTGAAGAACAATGTTTTTACCTATATCACATATTGGAACAGCCCAACATGTGAGAGTTGTTGCGGATATAGACAATTCTATTAAAACAGCTTGAATTGTTTTGTTTGTTTAAGCAAAAGAAACATTCTAATTCATTTTAATGCAGTACAGCAGATAAACATGAACCATTGCTGTCTCAATATTATTGACTATGTCTAGAAATACAAATTAAAGAAAGATTCAGCTGGTTTTCCCTCTGATATAGGAATATTTGAGGTATCACTCTCATCATCATCATTATTTTGTATGTATGTGTATGTATGTGTATGTATGTATGTATGTGTATGTATGTGTATGTATGTGTATGTGTATGTGTGTGTATGTATGTGTATGTGTGTGTATGTATGTGTATGTATGTGTATGTATGTGTATGTATGTGTATGTATGTGTATGTGTGTGTATGTATGTGTATGTATGTGTATGTACGTGTATGTACGTGTATGTACGTGTATGTATGTATGTGTATGTATGTGTATGTATGTGTATGTATGTGTATATATGTGTATGTATGTGTATGTATGTGTATGTATGTGTATGTATGTATGTGTATGTATGTGTATGTATGTGTATATATGTGTATATATGTGTATGTATGTGTATGTATGTGTATGTATGTGTATGTATGTGTATGTATGTGTATATATGTGTATGTATGTGTATGTATGTGTATATATGTGTATGTATGTGTATGTATGTGTATATATGTGTATGTATGTGTATATATGTGTATGTATGTGTATGTATGTGTATATATGTGTATGTATGTGTATGTATGTGTATGTATGTGTATATATGTGTAATATGACCAACAACAAACTATACACTGTTTCACAATAGTAAATTGGACAATTTCAGGCATCAACTCCACAGATGACAGTTATGATGGAGATAAATGTGGGACCATCGAAGAATCAGAAACAGTTGGAGAAGGAGTTAGCTTTGAAATTTGAGTCAAGTCTATCTATCGTAGATATAAGTCAGTGCTGTAACATCCATACTAATATAGGTAAGTCAGTGCTGTAACATCCATACTGAAGTAGGTAAGTCAATGCTGTAATGTCCATACTGATGTAGGTAAGTCAATGCTGTAATGTCCATACTGATGTAGGTAAGTCAGTGCTGTAATGTCCGTACTGATGTAGGTAAGTCAGTGTTGTAATGTCCATACTGATGTAGGTAAGTCAATGTTGTAACAGTCATACTGATGTTGGTAAGTCAGTGCTGTAACATTCATACTGATGTAGGTAAGTCAGTGCTGTAACATTCATACTGATGTAGGTTAGTCAGTGCTGTAACATTCATACTGACGTAGGTAAGCATTGCTGTAACATCCATACTGACATAGATAAGTCAGTGCTGTAATGTTCATATTGACGTAGGCAAGTCAGTGATGTGATGTTCGTACTGATGTAGGTAAGTCAGTGATGTAACATCCATACTGATGTAGGTAAGTCAGTACTGTAACATCCATAACGATGTAGGTAAGTCAGTGCTGTAAAATCTATACTCGTGTAGGTAAGTCAGTGCTGTAACATCCATACCGATGTAGGTAAGTAATTGCTGTAGCGTCCTTACTGAAATAGGTAAGTCAGTGCTGTAATGTCCATACTAATGTAGGTAAGTCAGCACTGTTACATCCATAACGATGCAGGTAAATCATTGCTGTAAAATCTATACTCAGGTAGGTAAGTCAGTGCTGTAGTGTCCATACTGACATAGGTGAGTCAGTGCTTTAACATCCATACTGACATAGGTAAATCAGTACTGTAATGTCCATACTTATGTAGGTAAGTCAATGCTGTAATGTCCTTACTGAAATAGGTAAGTCAGTGCTGTAATGTCCATACTAATGTAGGTAAGTCAGCACTGTTACATCCATAACGATGCAGGTAAATCATTGCTGTAAAATCTATACTCAGGTAGGTAAGTCAGTGCTGTAGTGTCCATACTGACATAGGTGAGTCAGTGCTTTAACATCCATACTGACATAGGTAAATCAGTACTGTAATGTCCATACTTATGTAGGTAAGTCAATGCTGTAATGTCCATACTGACGTAGGTAAGTCAGTGCATTGTATTTGGGGTGACTAGGGTCAAGGTCAGGGTCAATGTTACTAAAAACAGAAAAACGGTTTCCACTCAATAACTGTGTTAGGAACGAGATATGGTGATTAAACTTGCAGTGTTGGTAAGTTATATGGAAAGGAAGCTTGGGATTGCATTTTGGGTCACTGGGGTCAAGGTCAAGGTCACTGTTACTAAAAATAGTAAAACAGTTTTCGCTCAATAACTTTTGTTTTGCAGAGTAGGTAGCTTATATGAAAAGGAAGATTTGGAGTGCAGTTGGTGTCACTGGGGTCAAGGTCACTGTTACTAAAAATAGAAAAATGGTTTTCGCTCAATAATTTTGGTTAGGAATGAGATATTGCAATGAAACTTGCAGAGTAGGTAGCTTATATGTAAAGGAAGCTTTGGAGTGCAGTTGGTGTCACTGGTGTCAAGGTCACAATTACTAAAAATAGAAAAATGGTTTTCGCTCAATAACTTTTGTTAGGAATGAGGTATTGCGATAAAACTTATAGCTTATATGTAAAGGAAGCTTGAGAGTGCAGCTGTGGTCACTGGGGTCAAGGAGTTGTGGTCAATTTGAGGTCAAGGTCACTCTTACTAAAAATAGAAAAAAAAGTTTCTGTTCAATAACATTAGTCGGGAATGGGATATTGCACCGAAACTTGCTATGTAGGTACCTTATATGTAAAGGAAGCTTAGGATTGCATTGGGGTCACTGAGGTCTAGTTCAAGGTCACTGTTATTGAAAATAGGAAAACGTTTTCTGCTCGGAAAACCTGGTTTTCGTGGAATTTCCACGTTTCTCGTTCTTTGATGTTTTACTTATTTCAATTTTACAGTATCTCCTATAACTAAAGAGTTTCACTTTTATCAAGGGATGTAACTCAGATTAAACAATTCACAATATCTCAAACTAGTTCCTCTACAAACTTTACTAAAGTTCCATCAGTGTATAAAAGAGAACTCTGTAACTACAAATTGTTTATTTATTCATGAGTTACTTCCCTTTAACAGTGTTGCCAAATTAGTCTCTCATCTCATAAATACAACAAAAGTGATGAAATGAAAATTATATTCATAAACCCTTCATGATATGTGTTTTTTGAAATTGCCGCACTGTGCCACCTGAAATTTAGATACATTTCACAGTTTCCTGTCTATTTGTTATTAGGTCTGTGGGTAACTATACTTTACTACAGTTTGCCTATGGTCACTCCAGTGATTCTGGAACTATACTGTACTAGAATACTGCTATGGTAAGTGCTAATCATACTGTTGCTATAGTGTACTAAGTACTAATCTACTGTTACATTTGTTCCTATACTTCACAAAGATGCTTACCCAGTTTTGAGGTCACCAGGTCAAATATATATCTTTTAATATTTATTTCAGAAAATGGTCACAAATGAGAATGTTGTGGAGATGGTGCGGCAAGCTGTGCAGCAAGAGCTTAATGAAAATGATTTGAAATTTGAGCCAAAGATGACCAGGTCATAGGTCAAGGAGGTGTTTGAATTACAAGGAAGCGTAAGTGGCATATATTGTTTTCTTTTCAAGAAGATGTTGTTTGTTTTGTAACTTTTGAGCCCAAACCGTAATACATAAAGCTCATTACTTTTCTTTTCCTATTAAAATCATCCAAGTA
Organism: Cyrtodaria siliqua; assembly: GCA_037043455.1. Taxonomy (NCBI): domain Eukaryota; kingdom Metazoa; phylum Mollusca; class Bivalvia; order Adapedonta; family Hiatellidae; genus Cyrtodaria; species Cyrtodaria siliqua. The sequence continues at coordinate 182,634 of JAWPHD010003855.1, read as the reverse complement.
CTATTTTTATGTAAAATTTAGATATATCCAGAAATACCAATAATCATTCCCTAATTGTGAGGTATTAGTTAGTTGTAGATTTTGGATCAAAGTGAAATGCCATGATCAAAGTACATTTGATCATGCTTGTTAAACATGTTGTATTCAGTCACAAGCCGATTATTTACAGGCATTAATAGTGTAGCAGTTTACGCGATGGTTTAGAAATTATTTGTTCTGTATTTGTTAAAGCATTTAGTGTTGGTAAAGTACAAAAAGCATTTAGTGTTGGTAAAGTACAAAAAGCATTTAGTGTTGGTAAAGTACAAAAAGCATTTATTGTTGATAAAGTACAAAAAGCATTTAGTGTTGGTAAAGTACAAAAAGCATTTAGTGTTGGTAAAGTACAAAAAGCATTTAGTATCGGTAAAGTACAAAAAGCATTTAGTGTTGGTAAAGTACAAAAAGCATTTAGTATCGGTAAAGTACAAAAAGCATTTAGTGTTGGTAAAGTACAAAAAGCATTTAGTATCGGTAAAGTACAAAAAGCATTTAGTGTCGATAAAGTACAAAAAGCATTTAGTATCGGTAAAGTACAAAAAGCATTTAGTGTCGGTAAAGTACAAAAAGCATTTAGTGTTGGTAAAGTACAAAAAGCATTTAGTATCGGTAAAGTACAAAAAGCATTTAGTGTTGGTAAAGTACAAAAAGCATTTAGTGTTGGTACAGTACAAAAAGCATTTAGTGTCGGTAAAGTACAAAAAGCATTTAGTGTTGGTAAAGTACAAAAAGCATTTAGTATCGGTAAAGTACAAAAAGCATTTAGTGTTGGTAAAGTACAAAAAGCATTTAGTGTTGGTAAAGTACAAAAAGCATTTAGTGTCGGTAAAGTACAAAAAGCATTTAGTGTTGGTAAAGTACAAAAAGCATTTAGTATCGGTAAAGTACAAAAAGCATTAAGTATAGGTAAAGTACAAAAAGCATTTAGTGTTGGTAAAGTACAAAAAGCATTTAGTGTTGGTAAAGTACAAAAAGCATTTAATGTTGGTAAAGTACAAAAAGCATTTAGTGGCGGTAAAGAGTACAAAAAGCATTTAGTGTCGGTAAAGTACAAAAAGCATTTAGTATCGGTAAAGTACAAAAAGCATTTAGTGTCGGTAAAGTAAAAAAGCATTTAGTGTCGGTAAAGTACAAAAAGCATTTAGTGTCGGTAAAGTACAAAAAGCATTTAGTGTTGGTAAAGTACAAAAAGCATTTAGTATCGGTAAAGTACAAAAAGCATTTAGTGTCGGTAAAGTACAAAAAGCATTTAGTGTTGGTAAAGTACAAAAAGCATTTAGTGTTGGTAAAGTACAAAAAGCATTTAGTGTTGGTAAAGTACAAAAAGCATTTAGTGTCGGTAAAGTACAAAAAGCATTTAGTATCGGTAAAGTACAAAAAGCATTTAGTGTCGGTAAAGTACAAAAAGCATTTAGTGTCGGTAAAGTACAAAAAGCATTTAGTATCGGTAAAGTACAAAAAGCATTTAGTGTCGGTAAAGTACAATGGTTTTTAGCTCTACTGGCCAAAGGCCAGCAGAGCTTATGGGATGGTGTGGTGTCCGTCCGTCCGTCCGTTAACTTTTGCTTGTGTACACTCTAGAGGCCACATTTCTGATGCAATCATCATGAAACTTTGTCAGAATGTTTGTCTCAATGAAATCTCGTTCAAGTTCGAAAATGGGTCATGTGGGTTCAAAAACTACGTCACTAGGTCAAATATTGGAAAAACCTTGTGTACACTCTAGAGGCCATATTTTTGACCCGAGCTTGATGCAACTTTGTCAGAATGTTTGTCTTAATTATATCTTGATCAAGTTTGAAAATGGGTCACATGGGATTAAAAACTAGGTCACTAGGTCAAATACTTGAAAAACCTTGTGTACACTCTAGAAGCCGTATTTTTGACCCAATCTTGATGAAACTTTGTCAAAGTGTTTGTCTTAATTATATCTTGGTCAAGTTCAAAAATGGGTCACATGGTGTTAAAAACTAGGTCACTAGGTCAAACTTTGGAAAAAACGTGTGTACACTTTAGAGGTCATATTTTTGACCCAATCTTGATGAAACTTTGTCAAATTGTTTATCTTAATTATATCTTGATCAAGTTCGGAAATGGGTCATATGGTTTAAAAACTAGGTCACTAGGTCAAACTTTTGAAAAACCTTGTGTACACTCTAGAGGCCATATTTTTGACCCGATCTTGATGAAACTTTGTCAGAATGTTTGTCTCAATGAAATCTCGGTCAAGTTCAAAAATGGGTCATGTGGGTCAAAAACTAGGTCACTAGGTCAAATACTTGAAAAAACTTGTGTACACTCTAGAGGTCATATTTGTTATCCAATCTTGATGAAACTTTGTCAAATTGTTTATCTTAATTATATCTTGATCAAGTTCGGAAATGGGTCACATGAAAATAAAAACTAGGTCACTAGGTCAAATATTGGAAAAACCTTGTGTACACTCTAGAGGCCATATTTTTGACCCGAGCTTGATGCAACTTTGTCAGAATGTTTATCTTAATTGTTTGTCTCAATGAAATCTCGGTCAAGTTCGAAAATGGGTCGTGTGGGGTCAAAAACTAGGTCACTAGGTCAAATATTGGAAAAACCTTGTGTACACTCTAGAGGCCATATTTTAGACCCGAGCTTGATGCAACTTTGTCAGAATGTTTGTCTTAATTATATCTTGGTCAAGTTTGAAAATGGGTCACATGGTGTTAAAAACTAGGTCACTAGGTCAAACTTTGGAAAAACCGTGTGTACACTCTAGAGGCCATATTTTTGACCCGATCTTGATGAAACTTTGTCAGAATGTCAAGTTCAAAAATGGGTCATTTGGGGTCAAAAACTAGGTCACTAGGTCAAATACTTGAAAAAACTTGTGTACACTCTAGATGTCATATTTGTTACCCAATCTTGATGAAACTTTGTCAAATTTTTTATCTTAATTATATCTTGATCAAGTTCGGAAATGGGTCACATGAAAATAAAAACTAGGTCACTAGGTCAAATATTGGAAAAACCTTGTGTACACTCTAGAGGCCATATTTTTGACCCGAGCTTGATGCAACTTTGTCAGAATGTTTATCTTAATTGTTTGTCTCAATGAAATCTCGGTCAAGTTCGAAAATGGGTCATGTGGGGTCAAAAACTAGGTCACTAGGTCAAATACTTGAAAAAACTTGTGTAGACTCTAGAGGTCATATTTGTTACCCAATCTTGATGAAACTTTGTCAAATTGTTTATCTTAATTATATCTTGATCAAGTTCGGAAATGGGTCACATGAAGTTAAAAACTAGGTCACTAGGTCAAATATTGGAAAAACCTTGTGTACACTCTAGAGGCCATATTTTTGACCCGAGCTTGATGCAACTTTGTCAGAATGTTTGTCTTAATTATATCTTGGTCAAGTTTGAAAATGGGTCACATGGGGTTAAAAACTAGGTCACTAGGTCAAATACTTGAAAAACCTTGTGTACACTCTAGAAGCCGTATTTCTGACCCAATCTTGATGAAACTTGGTCAAAATGTTTGTCTTAATTATATCTTGGTCAAGTTTGAAAATGGGTCACATGGGGTTAAAAACTAGGTCACTAGGTCAAATACTTGAAAAACCTTGTGTACACTCTAGAAGCCGTATTTCTGACCCAATCTTGATGAAACTTGGTCAAAATGTTTGTCTTAATTATATCTTGGTCAAGTTCAAAAATGGGTCACATGGTGTTAAAAACTAGGTCACTAGGTCAAACTTTGGAAAAACTGTGTGTACACTCTAGAGGCCATATTTTTTACCCGATCTTGATGCAATTTTGTCAGAATATTTGTCTCAATTATAGCTTGCTAAAATTCGAAAATGGGTCACACAGGGTCGAAAACTAGGATACTAGGTCAAATACTTGAAAAACCTTGTGTACACTCTAGAGGCCATATTTCTGACCCGATCTTGATGAAACTTGGTCGAAATGTTGTCTTATTTATATTTTGGTCAAGTTCGAAAATGGGTCCCATGGGGTCAAAAACTAGGTCACTAGGTCAAATACTTGAAAAACCTTGTGTACACTCTAGACGCCATATTTGTTTTCATTCAATCTTTACTAAACTTTACCAGATTGTTAATGTCAATAACAGCTCGGTAAAGTTTGTTTTTAGCTTATGGGATGGTGTGTTGTCCGTTTTCCGTCGTCCGTCAACTTTTCTTGTGTACATTCTCGAGGCCACATTTCTGATGCAATCATCATGAAACTTTGTCAGAATGTTTGTCGCAATGAAATCTCGGTCAAGTTCAAAAATGGGTCATGTGGGGTCAAAAACTAGGTCACTAGGTCAAATACTTGAAAAAACTTGTGTACACTCTAGAGGTCATATTTGTTACCCAATCTGGATGAAACTTTGTCAAATTGTTTATCTTAATTATATCTTGATCAAGTTCGGAAATGGGTCACATGAAGTTAAAAACTAGGTCACTAGGTCAAATATTGGAAAAACCTTGTGTACACTCTAGAGGCCATATTTTTGACCCGAGCTTGATGCAACTTTGTCAGAATGTTTGTCTTAATTATATCTTGGTCAAGTTTGAAAATGGGTCACATGGGGTTAAAAACTAGGTCACTAGGTCAAATACTTGAAAAACCTTGTGTACACTCTAGAAGCCGTATTTCTGACCCAATCTTGATGAAACTTTGTCAAAATGTTTGTCTTAATTATATCTTGGTCAAGTTCAAAAATGGGTCACATGGTGTTAAAAACTAGGTCACTAGGTCAAACTTTGGAAAAACCGTGTGTACACTCTAGAGGCCATATTTTTGACCCGATCTTGATGCAATTTTATCAGAAAATTTGTCTCAATTATAGCTTGCTAAAGTTCGAAAATGGGTCACACAGGGTCAAAAACTAGGTCACTAGGTCAAATACTTGAAAAACCTTGTGTACACTCTAGAGGCCATATTTCTGACCCGATCTTGATGAAACTTTGTCGAAATGTTGTCTTAATTATATTTTGGTCAAGTTCGAAAATGGGTCCCATGGGGTCAAAAACTAGGTCACTAGGTCAAATACTTGAAAAACCTTGTGTACACTCTAGACACCATGTAGTACGACTCGATTCATCAATGGTATAACAGCCAGTAGAGCGTTCACAGGCCCTCTTGGGCCTCTTGTTGTATTTCTTTTTTCTGTCACATGTGTTTACTGGGTATATAGGATCACTGGAAATCCCATTAAAGTCAGATGTGTAGGATCTCTCCTTCATGTTCATTTTGTAATTTTTTGCCATGCTCATTAAAGGTCTTCATCATGACCATGTGTGTGTAAACGTGAGAACATGGCTCTGTCGTAAATGGAGGGTCTACTAAAGAATGTTTTAGACCCTTTCTCCAATGTTTATCTCATCCTCCAATGTAAATGGAGGATGAGCTTGGCATGTTCGTTCCTGTTTGGCACCATATAACCTCTCTTGTGTTGTTACAACATAAGACCCAATTCAGTATATTTCTTTTCTAATATAGATGTCCCTGCCATGGGGCCTGTCTCTGGTGAAAAAGAAGAAAGATGCAGAAAGTTTCCTGGACATAGATCTACCAGACGATCGTGAGAAGGAAGATGACGAAGACTTCAATCGAGATAGGGTACACATGGATGTTCCTCATGTACTGAGTAATCTTTTGTTTTTCCCTTGGTGAAAAAAATAAGTCTCAGATTAAGGAATGAGAGAAGCTAAAGGTTTGGCTAAGTTGTTATAAATATATGACACAAACATCATCAAAGTATTTTTATTAGGTCATTATATAATTTTCTAATATTTAATAATAACAGGGTTTTATGTGAACACAGAATCAATCATTTAATTTAAAATCTAGGGTAATAAAAAGGAAATGAAAGAATATTATTAAGGTGTTGTTTGGTGCCTTTGTTGTACTAAAAATAATTCTTTCCTGTTAAACTTGTTGTGTATGATATATTATGTGACAGCTAACTAGGTATACTATATAGAAATGATTACATTTATGTCTGTAGTTTTTCATGCATGCATAGCTAACTGGGGTTAGTTATGCATGCATAGCTAACACTGGAGTTAGTTATACATGCATAGCTAACTGTTGTTAGTTATGCTTGCATAGCTAACCCGGGAGAGTTCGGAACATAAAACATATCATACATCAGAAAACAACACCTTAGTAATATTCATTCATTTCTTTTTTATTACCCTAGATTCTAGATTAAATGATAAATTCTGGGTTCACATAAAACTCTGTTTAATCATTTTGCACATTTTAAAGGGACTAGAGGCTATCTATCTGAGTGATTTGTGTCAATCCAAACATATATGAAAACCATCAAAATGAGCTTCAGTTCCATAATTATGAAAAGTGCACATACATTTCATTGAGCCGCATGTTACTTGTTTATTGTTTTTATAAAAAATGTTGAGTTTGGAAAACTCAAAGATTGAACTGTTTTTAGCTCTACTGGCCAAAGGCCAGCAGAGCTTATGGGATGCCGAGTTGTCCGCCGTCCGTCGTTAACTTTTGTCTCGTTAAGACGATAGGGCCTTCATTTTGCATCAGATCTTTACCAATCTTTACCAGATGGTTAGAATCAATGAAAGCTCGGACAAGTTCGAAAACCAGCCATATCGGACCAGTAACAGCAGAGTTATGACCCTTGATTTAGTTAAAAATGCTATATTTTGCCTCGTTAAGATGATAGGGCCTGCATTGTTCATCCGCTCTTTACCAAACTGTACCGGATTGTTAGTGTCAATAAAAGTTCGAACAGTTTTGAAAAACAACCAGATCGGACCAGTAACAGCGGAGTTATGGCCCTTGATTTAGTTGAAAATGCTATATTTTGCCTCGTTAAGACGATAGGGCCTTCACTTTTCATCTGATCTTTACCAAACTTTAACAGATTGTTAATGTCAATAAAAGCTCGGACAAGTTTGAAAACCAGCCGGATCGGACCAGTAACAGAGGAGTTATGGCCCTTGATTTAGTTAAAAATGCTATATTTTGCCTCGTTAAGACGATAGGGCCTTCATTTTTCATCTGATCTTTACCAAACTTTAACAGATTGTTAATGTTAATAAAAGCTCGGACAAGTTTGAAAACCAGCCAAATCGGACCAGCAACAGCGGAGTTATGGCCCTTGATTTTGTTAAATATGCTGTTTAAGGCGATAGGGCCTTCATTTTCATCTGATCTTTACCAAACTTTACCAGATTTTTTGACTTTTTATTATTTTTATATTTCTGTATTTTTTTTTATTTTTTTTTATTTATTTGATATATTTTTTTTTTTTTTGATTTCTGTTCGGACCTGTAATGGTGGAGTTATGGCTCTTGATTTAGTTAAAAATGCTATATTTTGCCTCTTTAAGACGATCATAGTCACTCGCTTCATTGATGTTATAAGAGCCATATTAGCCAGTAGAGCGTCCACAGGCCCTCTTGGGCCTCTTGTTGTTTTTTTTCAAATCATAAATCTTAATTCATATTACACAGAAGGCACTTGATCACAAAACGAGAATTTATTAGAGTTATAAAGCATCATATGAAATATTAATGATTTATACATCAAAAACAAGCCAAGTTTTCAAGTTTTCCAGACCCAACAGTTAACTACTTCATTAACAATAATATCAAGTCAGATGGATAATGGCTGGGCCTATTTTAGTGCATATGGATATTGAATATGAAACTGAAATACATTCTTATGGCTTTATTCGTATTTGGAGTGACACCCATACTTATCAGATTGCCTCCTGTCCCTTTAATGGGATTACAGAACACGTTTAGCTTTCCCTGGAAATGAGTGATGAAGTTATATGCAACACTTTCACATTTATTTATTTATGTTGGTAGTGCTGATAATGGGAAACAACTTCATAAATTCAACTTTAAATTCTTATTGCACAAGTTCCAAACTTGCTAATACTTGGTATATTTCACCTGTACAGATGACATAAGAAGAGAGTGACGAGGACAGTGGGAGTGTGATGTCGTCTTGCGTCAGTGATATCGAATCTCCAATGCCGTCTACCCCGTCAACTCCATGTCTCTCTCTGTCGGCACAGCTACAGAGGACCCACACACCATCGGCTGCTGATTCAGACAACAGCTCAGTATGTTTTCTGTTTTGGCTGTTTTTGACTGTTTTGATTGTCACAGATTGAACTTAATATAATAGAATTTTCAGATGTTTAAATTGCTAATATCTCTTTATTTGAGTGCCAGAACATAGTGTTGTTATAAAACAGTTTGTAAATTCTTTTCCCTTTTTTAACTCGGAACAGATTGCCAGTAAAAATAACAGGGTGGCCACGGTCTCTGTAAAACAGGTGAAATAGCCAAAAACTAATTCTGGCAGGGAAAAGTCAGGGAATGTTAAAATAATTGTTGAACATCATGTCATTGACCCTGTTCATGCAGAATAAAAAAGAAAATTGAAATGATGAAAAATTCCTTTTTCTATGAATGTGATATTAATGGGCCCTCAACTGCAGATAAATGTGCCCAAATCTAACATGAATGTCAGTGTTATTGGACGTAAATTCCTGATGCCATGGATGAACAAAGGACAACTCAAGTAATTATGATTGAAAATGTAATAATTAATGAGAATTAATGAGTCTATAAAATATCAGAAATAAGTGAAATGCACTCAATTTGGTCATCTGATCTTTATTAGTCGGATCTTCGTGAGAGAATGGTCGCTTTCAATCTGAATCTTTCTGATCTTTATTAGTCGGATCTTCGTGAGAGGAAGGTCACTGTCAATCTGAATCTTTCTGATCTTTATTAGTCGGATCTTCGTGAGAGGAAGGTCGCTGTCAATCTGAATCTTTCTGATCTTTATTAGTCGGATCTTTGTGAGAGGAAGGTCGCTGTCAATCTGAATCTTTCTGATCTTTATTAGTCGTATCTTTGTGAGAGGAAGGTCGCTGTCAATCTGAATCTTTCTGATCTTTATTAGTCGGATCTTCGTGAGAGGAAGGTCACTGTCAATCTGAATCTTTCAAGTCGGCATTAGTCAGATCTTCGTGAGAGGAAGGTCACTGTCAATTTGAATCTTTCTGATCTTTATTTGTCGGATCTTCGTGAGATATATCTTCTTTAATATAACTTAAAGATGAACACCCTTTTTGTAGTATTATCAATTTGCATGACGTAGATGCTACTTAATTTTACCACTGTGTGACACCCGCAGCACGGACGGGAAATCTGAATTGTATAGCTGCACAACTATTGCCAGATAATTGATAAATACATTTACCTGTGGATTTATTTACCTGTTCAAAGTTTTCTACGTCATCAAATAAAATCGTATTCTCGCTTTTCACAGATATTGCAATGTGTGAATTGTAAATATCTATTGTTGTGTATTGATTTTTCGTTTTAAATAAACATAAACATGTTCATGAATCAAAACATGGCCGGAGAACTTTTAGTTTACCTTCAGGGATTTGAATGAAACTTCACCACAATGTGCGGCTCATGAAATGAAAGCTTGGAATATTGTTATTGGGGTTCATTGATCAAAATTCAAAGTCTGTAAATAAGAAATTCATAGGAACTTTCGGAAAAAAAATCATTTTCTTAAATGTTTTTTGTATTGAAAAAAATAATAGTAGTTCCGGCAGTGAAATAGTAAAACTCCATATTTCACACGTATGAAATACCACTTTTATTTCATTGCTTAAATCCCCTATTTCACTGCTAAGCATAAAAAAAATAGGCATTACCAATTAATATACAATTACACAATTATAACAATAAACGATAAACGTTGTATCTCGCATTCCACTAGTAACAAAAGGAAAGTACATGTATCTCAATTTGTGAGTGACTGACATCAAGGTCGTTTTAAAGAAAACTAAAAAAAAACGTTACGCCGTATTTTAATACTTTCTATAAACTTTAAAAGTTTGTTTGATAAAAATCTGACTCGACGATCCCTCTATTTTTACATTTATCAAAGCAGGAAATTTCAACGAATGTGATGGTATATAATAAAATAATTATGCCATCACGCTAACTTTTACGTAAAATAGCGATGATATGTAAATCCTTTCCCGATTTTGTAGTCGCCATGTGGTACCCCACACGTAAACAAAAGAACTTTCACAGATTTTTAGATCACCTGAGCCAGAGGCTCAAGGTGATCTATTGCGATCACTCTTCGTAAGTTTTGCTTCAAACGACTTCTCCTCAGAAACCGCTTGGCCAATTTTGACCAATCTTCACATGGATGATCCTTAGATGAATGCATTTTAGATTTGTTAAAATTAGGTCACCGCGACATCCAAGATGGCCGCCTTTACCATATATGGTCGAAACCTTAACAAATCTCCTTTTCAAGAACAGCTGGACAGATTTCAAAAGTTTTTCTTTTAAAATGATCGCCAACGCCTACACTATCAAGTTTGTTCAAATGAAGTCCCCGGGTTTAAAAATAGCCATGCCCCGGGGGTCTAAAGTTTGTATATTGAGATTTTGCATTTTTTTCATAGACATACAGGAAAAACTTTAAAAAATCTTCTTCTCTGAAACCACAAGGCACAGAGCTCTCATGTATTACATGTAGCATCAGCTTATGATTCTCTACTAAGTTTGTTCAAATGGTGACCCTGGGGTCAAATTTGGCCCGACCCGGGGGTTACAGTTTTACATAGACTTTTATAGGGAAAACATTAAAAAATCTACTTCTCTGAAACTTAGTAACAAGAGCCAGTGGTTTAATATTTTGCATTTACTATAAGATTATGGTCCTCTACCAAGTTTGTTTAAATGGTGACCGCGGTGTCAAATTCGGCCCCGCCCCGGGGGTCACAGTTTTACATAGACTTATATAGGAAAAAAAAAAAGTTTGTTTTTTCTCTGAATCTACAACAGCCAGAGGTTTAATATTTTGCATTTTGTATAAGATTATGGTCCTTTACCAAGTTTGTTCAAATGGTGACCCTGGGGTCACATTTGGCCCTGCCCCTGGGGTCACAGTTTTATATAGACTTATATAAGACAAAAAAAATCTTCTCGGAAACTGCAAGAGCCAGAGGTTTAATATTTTGCATTTACTATGAGATTGTGGTTCTTTTCCAAGTTTGTTCAAATGGAGACCCTGGGGTCACATTTGACACCGCCCCGTGGGTCACAGTTTTACATAGACTTGCATAGGGAAAAACATAAACAAATCTTCTTCTCTGAAACTGCAAGAGCCAGAGGTTTAATATTTTGCAGTTACTATACTCTTATGGTCCTTTACCAAGTTTGTTCTAATGGTGACCCTGGGGTCAAATGGTGACCCTGGGGTCACATTCGGTCCCACCCCAGGTGTTACATGTTTTACATAGACTTGTATAGGGAAAAACTTAAAATGACAAGTCACACAGCTCTCATATATTACATGTAGCCCTGGGGTCACATTTGCCCCTGCCCCATGTGTTACACTCTAGCACCTTCACTTTACCAAACTTTGTTAGTGTCTTTATATCAATGTCGTTATCACAACAGAGGCAATATTACTTGAACAATCTTAACCAAACTTGCACAGATTGTATAATTATGACAATAAGATTTCGAAGAAGTTCGATAAAGTGCCAGTAATCAGGTGGTCGATTTAGGGCCATCTTGTTTGTTTTCAAGATTGTTATTAAACAATCAAGCATTAAAGATAATCAAGACTGCATTTGGATGACGTCACAGCATGGAAGTCGGCACAAATAAAATCTTCACTCCGAAAACAAAAGTAGCTGAAAAACATACTTTTATTACATGGTAAGTGGCAATAATGTTCTAGGTTGTTAGAAAAACGTCTGTAGTATCGATTTTTGACGTGCGTTTGGTGGTAAAACTGTCGGAAACGGAATTAAAATTTTCGCGATGCATTCCTGTCATAAAAATATATTTTAATATACTAGTAGTGGATAGTCAATGTGATTTATTACATGCGTTTACAATATGTCCGATTCCTGTGGTTCACCAGCTCATGTCGAAATCAGGTATGTAACCGAGCAAATATAGCGAAGGAAATCATTTACTGTATATACATCGACCAGTGCACATCGTACCGATACGCAGGTAACTATTTTTTACAAAAAAAAAAGCTTCTTTCGGGGCTCGAACACACGACCTTCTGATTTCAAGTCCCGTGCTCTATCCACTGAACTCAGGTTGAGAAAATAGTATACTAACTACCATATATTATGAGGCAAAATAACAACATATTTGAACGCAACTAATGATGGATCAATAAATATGCAGTCCATATTGTCGCACGTGTAAATTAACATTGCCTGTTGTAATACTGTATCTTATCAATATGAAACTAATACTTCGCCTCAAATCAACCATATCTCGACTTGTTATTTAGCGCTTGATGAGTTTGTGTGCGCGCTCTTGTTATTACGTAATACCTATTTAGTGTTAAAAATGATACAAAATACCAATAAATAGCAGTTGGTCTAGAGGTTCAGATCTTTCAAATCTTACAAGTGCAAGGCTGTGGTTCAAATCCCGTTCCGGGGAACTATTTTTTTATCACATATATTCTGGAGCCGTATATTTATCGATGTTACCTGTACAGAGGCCAAATAAAAAAGTGAAATTTTACGTATCGATTTCTCCTTATATACCGACTTTTGGGGTGTTCGTCGATTTGAAACTACTTCACAAGTGACTCATTCATATTCATGAGTTATTACCAGTTAAAATAGGGACTGTACAGCTTTAAGGAGTTTTCATATTTTGGCTCCATCATCGGGGGCACCATAGAGGGAAATCAGGTAAAAAACACAACAAATTGCACTGATATTTTGTCTAAATGTGAATGCATTGGATTTTAATTTGGTATCATCATTTAGGGACTCGAGGGACAACATAAAACAGGTTTTGTCCTCCTGTGTAATGGGGCCCTCTACAGGGGTACAACTTGAGGGGCTTGCAGTAATTTACTATTTCAGAGTTTCAGCCTTGTGACACTTACTCCTACTCCTACTATACCCTTTGAGATTTCAAGTTCTTGTATGGTGTTTTTCTTAGAATGTGTAGATGCACAATAACATCACAGATTTTGGCTTTATCCCCTGGGACCCCCTAGGGGGTAATCAGGTCGAAAGCCACAAAAAAATGCATATCTTGTCCAAGTTTGAATGGTTATGATTCAAATTTAGTATGGTCATTGATGGACTCGAGGTACAACATATATAAAATGTGTTTCACCTCCTACATAAAGTGCCACTCTACTGGGGTACAACTTTGGGGAACTGCCTTGTCAGGCTAACTTCTTCTATACTCTTTGAGATATCAAGTTCATGTGGGGTGTTTCTTAGTTAAGCATGTGTAGATGGGTAAGATTTGGTATTTTGGTTCCATTCACTGGGATTCCTTAGGGAGTAATCCAGCAAAAAAACACAAAAAAAGCTTAATTAATGTGTCCAGATGTGAATGCATTTAATTCTAATTTGGTATGGTCATTAGAGAGTATAGAAACGGGTTTCACCTCCTTCATAAAGGTTACAACTTGGGGAACTTGCAGTAATTTACTATTACAAAGTTTTTGCCTTGTGTTGCTAACTCCCTCTATACTATTTGCGATTTCAATTTCTTGTGTGGTGTATTTTTGTCTCGCCTTTTCGAAGAAAAGAAAGAGACATAGGTGTTGCTTTTCCGGCGGTGGCGGCGTCAACATTCAAGTTTTGCATTTAGGTCATTTTCTCACAAACTGTCTGCACTAGACCTTTCAAACTTTGCTTATAGTTGTATCATGGGTGGTACATCGCAACATGACAAAGCAAATGTGGAAGTGACCTTGACCCATCAAGCAAAGGGCAGATAACTTACTAATTTTTAGGTTCAACTTTTGCGTTTAGGTCACTTTTTCACAAACTGTATGCACTAGACCTTTCAAACTTTGCTTATAGTTGTATCTTGGGTGGTACATGGCAACGTGACAAAGCAAATATGGAAGTGACCTTGACCCTCCAAGCAAAGGGCAGATAACAATAATTTTCAGGTTCAACTTTTGCATTTAGGTCACTTTTTCACAAACTGTATGCACTAGACCTTTAAAACTTTGCTTATAGTTGTATCTTGAGTGGTACATCGCAACATGACAAAGCAAATGTGGATGTGACCTTCACCATCCCAGCAAAGGGCAGATAACTTTAATTGTTACATTTACATCACTTTCTCACAAACTAGAACTATGCACTAGATGTTTTATTCCTAATTTATAGCTTAATCTTTGGAAGAAAACATATTCTATTTTGACATACTTGTGTCTTCGGTAGAGCGTCTTTTTTTTGGTTGCCTGGATTTCATCTATGACCTTGACCTACTTTTTGGAGCTGATGATTTTTAGCTCTACTGGCCAAAGCCTTCATTTTTCATTCGATCTTTACCAAACTTTACCAGATTGTTAATATCAATGAAAGATCGCACAAGTTCAAAAACCAGCCTGATCGGACCAATAACAGCGGAGTTATGGCCCTTGATTTAGTTAAAAATGCTATATTTTGCCTCGTTGATACGATAGGGCTTTCATTGTAAGATGTCTAGTTGTGCATATCGCGCTTTTGTTCTAGTTTGCTAATTTATGACGGAGTAATGGCACTTTGACATTTTTACTTTAAATTTCTTGTCGGCACTCCCTCTTGGGCTGTCCGTAAACTTTTTTTTGTAGCGACTTCTCCTCTGAAACTACTGAATGGATTTTCATGAAACTTCACAGAAATGTTGCCCATGAAGTCTAGTTGATCCTAGCAAAAATTCATGTTGATGTGAAATCCAAGATGGCCGCCAGATCTAAAAATAGGTTTTTAAAAAACAAGTTTGTAGCGACTTCTTCATGAAAACTATAAGTGATATTGATATGGGACTTTTTCTAAAATGATCAGCATGACATGATGTTGGTCCTTGTCGAAAATCGTTTTGATTCGATGTTAAACATGGCTGTCAGCGGCCAACTTTGTTTACATAGAGTTATATAATGAAAACTTGTAGCAACTACTCCTCTGAAACTACTTGACGGATTTTCATGAAACTTCACAGGAATGTTGCTCTTGATGTCTAATTGATCCTAGCAAAATTTCAGGTTGGTCAGAAATTCAAGATGGCCGCCACGGCTAAAAATAGATTTTCAAAATACAAGTTTGTAGCGACTACTTCTTGAAAACTATAAGTGATATTGATATGGGACTTTTTCTAAAATGATCAGCATGACATGAAGTTGGTCCTTGTCAAAAAACGTTTTGATTCAATATTAAACATGGCTGCCAGAGGCCATCTTTGTTTACATACAGTTATATAGTAAAAACTTGTAGCGACTACTCCTTTGAAACTACTTGACAGATTTTCATGAAACTTTACAGAAATATTTCTCTTAATGTCTAATTGATCCTAGCAAAATTTCAAATCGGCCAGAAATTCAAGATGGTCGCCACAGCTAAAAATAGATTTTAAAAAAAGAAGTTTGTAGCGACTACGTCTTGAAAACTATAAGTGATATTGATATGGGACTTTTTGTAAAATGATCAGCATGACATGATGGTTATAAGAGTCAAACATTATTTTGATTCGACGTTAAACATGGCTGCCAATGGCCATCTTTGTTTACATAGAGTTATATGATGAAAACTTGTAGCGACTACTCCTCTGAAACTACTTAACAGATTTTCATGAAACTTCACAGGAATGTTGCTCTTGATGTCTAATTGATCCTAGCAAAATTTCAGGTCGCCCGGAAATTCAAGATGGCTGCCATGGCTAAAAATAGATTTTCAAAATACAAGTGTGTAGCGACTACTATTTGAAAACTATAAGTAATATTGATATTGGACTTCTTGTAAAATGATCAGCATGACATGATGTTGGTCCTTGTCAAAAATTGTTTTGATTCAACGTTAAACATGGCTGCCAGCAGCCATCTTTGTTTACATAGAGTTATATAGTAAAAACTTGTAGCGACTAATCCTTTGAAACTACTTGGCAGATTTTCATGAAACTTTACAGGAATGTTGCTCTTAATGTTTAATTGATCCTAATATGGGACTTTTTGTAAAATGATAAGCATGACATGATGGTTATCAGAGTCAAACATTATTTTGATTCGACGTTAAACATGGCTGTCAGGGGCCATCTTTGTTTACATAGAGTTATATAATGAAAACTTGTAGCGACTATTCCTGTGAAACTACTTGACGGATTTTCATGAAACTTCACAGGAATGTTGCTCTTGATGTCTATTTGATCCTAGCAAAATTTCAGGTCGGCCGGAAATTCAAGATGGCCGCCAAGGCTAAAAATAATTTTTCAAAAAACAAGTCTGTAGCGACTACTTCCTGAAATCAAAATCAATCAGTAGAGCTTCAAGGTCATTGACCTCTTGTTAATAGAATGGCATTTTGTTTTTAAACAAATGCACTTAAATGTCATCTCAGCAAACGTACTCGATTGTTTTTAGTTACTAAAAGGTTTACAAACTTTCATTTAAGCATCATTGACCTTTTTATTTTTAAGTCCAGCCCCCGTTAGGCGAGACATGTGAATCCACGGATTTCTTGTTTAATTAAGGATGTGCAAATGCACTAAAAGTTATTGTTTTTGGCTTCATCCGCTGGGGCTCCCTAGGGGGTAATCAGGTAAAAAAAATCGAAAAACAAATGAATGTCTTGTCCAAATGTAAATGCATTTAGTTCTAATTTGGTATGGTCATTTAGGGACTCGAGGCACAACATATATAAAACGGGATTTGACCTCCTGTTTAAAGGGGCCGCTCTGCATGGATACAACTTGGGGAACCTGCAGTAATTTATGTTGGACTGCCATTTTGCTCAGTACAGGGCAAAGGGTTATGTCATAAGTGCCAGTAGAGCGATACAGGCACTCTTGGGCCTCTTGTTTTCAAATATCATTATTTTTGGCTTTTCCCATAAAAAAACAAGCAATTGACATAGTGAAACTTTCCTTCGAACTCCTTTTTGGTTTAAAATGTTAATGCAAGGAAAATACCATCATTAGAAAGAGAAATAAAGTGTTATATTCGAGGTGACATATTTATATTTACTGATTGAGTTCTGGATAAAGTAATAGAATTAAAATAAGTTGTTTAAACTAAAGAGTTTCATTTTTATCAAGGGATGTAACTCGGATTAAACAATTTGCAATTCCTCTACAAACCATCAATGTATAAAAGACAACTCTGTAAATACAAATTGTTTATTTATTCATGAGTTACTTCCCTTTAAAAGTGTTGCCAAATTAGTCTAATACAACAAAATTGATGGGTTTTGACATAAATGAAAATTATATGCATAAAACCATTCATGATATGTGTGTTTAAAGTCGGGTAATATTTTTTGAAATGTGCGCACTGTGCCACCTGAAATTTAGATACATTTCACAGTTTCCTGTCTATTTGTTATTAGGTCAGTGGGTAACTATACTTTACTACAGTTTGCCTGTAGTCACTCTAGTGATTCTGGAACTATACTGTACTAGAATACTGCTATGGTAAGTGCTATTCATACTGTTGCTATAGTGTACTAAGTACTGAGTCTACTGTTGCTATAGTGTACTAAGTACTAATCTACTGTTGCTATAGTGTACTAAGTACTAATCTACTGTTACTATAGTGTACTAAGTACTGAGTCTACTGTTACTATAGTGTACTAAGTACTGAGTCTACTGTAACTACAGTGTACTAAGTACTAATCAACTGTTACTTAGTGTACTAAGTACTGAGTCTACTGTTACTATAGTGTACTAAGTACTGAGTCTACTGTTACTATAGTGTACTAAGTACTGACTCTACTGTTACTATAGTGTACTAAGTAACAGTAGCCTGCTGTTACTTAGTGTCCTCAGTACTGAGTCTACTGTTACTTAGTGTACTAAGTACTGAGTCTACTGTTACTATAGTGTACTAAGTACTGAGTCTGCTGTTACTTAGTGTACTAAGTACTGAGTCTACTGTTACTTAGTGTACTAAGTACTGAGTCTACTGTTACTATAGTGTACTAAGTACTGAGTCTACTGTTACTATAGTGTACTAAGTACTGAGTCTACTGTTACTATAGTGTACTAAATACTGAGTCTGCTGTTACTTAGTGTACTAAGTACTGAGTCTAATGTTACTATAGTGTACTAAGTACTAGTCTACTGTTACTATAGTGTACTAAGTACTGAGTCTACTGTTACTATAGTGTACTAAGTACTGAGTCTACTGTTACTATAGTGTACTAAGTACTGAGTCTACTGTTACTATAGTGTACTAAGTACTGAGTCTACTGTTACTATAGTGTACTAAGTACTGAGTCTGCTGTTACTTAGTGTACTAAGTACTGAGTCTACTGTTACTTAGTGTACTAAGTACTGAGTCTACTGTTACTATAGTGTACTAAGTACTGTGTCTACTGTTGCTATAGTGTACTCAGTACTGAGTCTACTGTTACTATAGTGTACTAAGTACTGAGTCTACTGTTAGTATAGTGTACTAAGTACTGAGTCTACTGTTACTATAGTGTACTAAGTACTGAGTCTACTGTTACTATAGTGTACTAAGTACTGAGTCTGCTGTTACTTAGTGTACTAAGTACTGAGTCTACTGTTACTATAGTGTACTAAGTACTGAGTCTACTGTTACTATAGTGTACTAAGTACTGAGTCTATTGTTACTATAGTGTACTAAGTACTGAGTATATTGTTACTATAGTGTACTAAGTACTGAGTCTGCTGTTACTTAGTGTACTAAGTTACTGAGTCTACTGTTACTTAGTGTACTAAGTACTGAGTCTACTGTTACTATAGTGTACTAAGTAATGAGTCTACTGTTACTATAGTGTACTAAGTACTGAGTCTACTGTTACTATAGTGTACTAAGTACTGAGTCTGCTGTTACTTAGTGTACTAAGTACTGAGTCTACTGTTACTTAGTGTACTAAGTACTGAGTCTACTGTTACTATAGTGTACTAAGTACTGAGTCTACTGTTACTATAGTGTACTAAGTACTGAGTCTGCTGTTACTATAGTGTACTAAGTACTGAGTCTACTGTTACTATAGTGTACTAAGTACTGAGTCTACTGTTACTATAGTGTACTAAGTACTGAGTCTACTGTTACTATAGTGTACTAAGTACTGAGTCTGCTGTTACTTAGTGTACTAAGTACTGAGTCTACTGTTACTATAGTGTACTAAGTACTAGTCTACTGTTACTAGAGTGTACTAAGTACTGAGTCTACTGTTACTATAGTGTACTAAGTACTGAGTCTACTGTTACTATAGTGTACTAAGTACTGAGTCTGCTGTTACTATAGTGTACTAAGTACTGAGTCTACTGTTACTATAGTGTACTAAGTACTGAGTCTGCTGTTACTTAGTGTACTAAGTACTGAGTCTACTGTTACTTAGTGTACTAAGTACTGAGTCTACTGTTACTATAGTGTACTAAGTACTGAGTCTACTGTTACTATAGTGTACTAAGTACTGAGTCTGCTGTTACTATAGTGTACTAAGTACTGAGTCTACTGTTACTTAGTGTACTAAGTACTGAGTCTACTGTTACTATAGTGTACTAAGTACTAGTCTACTGTTACTATAGTGTACTAAGTACTGAGTCTACTGTTACTATAGTGTACTAAGTACTGAGTCTGCTGTTACTATAGTGTACTAAGTACTGAGTCTACTGTTACTATAGTGTACTAAGTACTGAGTCTGCTGTTACTTAGTGTACTAAGTACTGAGTCTACTGTTACTATAGTGTACTAAGTACTGAGTTTGCTGTTACTATAGTGTACTAAGTACTGAGTCTACTGTTACTATAGTGTACTAAGTACTGAGTCTGCTGTTACTTAGTGTACTAAGTACTGAGTCTACTGTTACTTAGTGTACTAAGTACTGAGTCTACTGTTACTATAGTGTACTAAGTACTGAGTCTGCTGTTACTTAGTGTACTAAGTACTGAGTCTACTGTTACTATAGTGTACTAAGTACTGAGTCTGCTGTTACTATAGTGTACTAAGTACTGAGTCTACTGTTACTATAGTGTACTAAGTACTGAGTCTGCTGTTACTTAGTGTACTAAGTACTGAGTCTACTGTTACTTAGTGTACTAAGTACTGAGTCTACTGTTACTATAGTGTACTAAGTACTAAGTACTGAGTCTACTGTTACTATAGTGTACTTGTTACTATAGTGTACTAAGTACTGAGTCTGCTGTTACTATAGTGTACTAAGTACTGAGTCTACTGTTACTTAGTGTACTAAGTACTGAGTCTACTGTTACTATAGTGTACTAAGTACTGAGTCTACTGTTACTATAGTGTACTAAGTACTAATCTACTGTTACATGTGTTCCTATACTTCACAAAGATGCTTACCTAGTTTTTGAGGTCACCAGGTCAAATATTAATATTTTAATATTTATTTCAGAAAATGGTCACAAATGAGAATGTTGTGGAGATAGTGCAGCAAGCTGTGCAGTAAGAGCTTAATGAAAATTATGTGAAATTTGAGCCTAAGATGACCAGGTCAAAGGTTAAGGAGGTGCTTGAATTACAAGGAAGTGTAAGTGGCATATATTGTTTTCTTTTCCAAGAAGATGTTGATTGTTTTGTAACTTTTGAGCCCAAACCGTAATACATCAAGCTCATTACTTTTATTTTTGAATAAAATCATCCAAGTACTATTTTTATGTAAAATTTAGATATGAAGAGAAATACCAATAATCATTCCCTAATTGTGAGGTATTAGTTAGTTGTAGATATTGGATCAAAGATCAAAGTACATTTGATCGTGCTTGTTAAAAAATTGTCTTAAACAAATAGTTACTTAATTGTTGTATTCAGTCACAAACCATCTTTGAATCCTAGTGTAATGACTGCATTTCACTTGTTATTAATTCAGTTGCTCTTGTGTGTTTCTGTCACACTCACATAACTTTTGAGAGAGTGTCATTGCTTCATATTTCATCTTTTGTAAAACCTAACAAGTGTTGAACTGATTGTTAAACTGCTGGTGATCATTTACAGGCATTTACACTGTAGAAGTTTACTTGATGGTTGTAAAGCAAATAATTTGTTCTGTATTTGTTAAAGCAAATAGTGTTGGTAAAGTGCAACCGCTTTTTGTATTTCTTTATTTCTGTCCCATGTGGTTACTGGGTATATAGGATCACTGGAAATCCCATTAAAGTCAGATGGGTAGGATCTCTCCTTCATGTTCATTTTGTCATTTTTTGCCATGTTCATTAAAGGTCTTCATCATGACCATGTGTGTGTAAACGTGAGAACATGGCTCTGTCGTAAATGGAGAGTCTACTAAAGAACGTTCTAAACCCTTTCTCCATATTTTATCTCGATGTAAATGGAGGATGAGCTTGGGTTGTTCATTCCTGTTTGGTGCCATATAACCTCTCTTGTGTTGTTACAACATAAGACCCAATTCAATATATTGCTTTTCTAATATAGATATCCCTGACATGGGGCCTGCCTCTGGCGAAAAAGAAGAAAGATGCAGAAAGTTTCCTGGACATAGATCTACCAGACGATCGCAAGAAGGAAGATGACGAAGACTTCAGTCCAGATAAGGTACACATGGATGTTGCTCAAGTATTGAGTAATCTTTTATTTTACCCTTAGTGAAAAAAAAAAAGTCTCAAATTAAGGAATGAGAGAAGCTCAAGGTTTGGCTGTGTCGTTATAAATATATGACACAAACATCATCAAAGTATTTGTATTAGGTCATTATATCATTTTCTAATATTTAATAATCATTTTGCACATTTTAAAGGGACTAGAGGCTATCTATCTGAGTGATTTGTGTCAATCCAAATATATATGAAAACCATCAAAATGAGCTTCAGTTCTAGAATTGCGAAAATTGCACATGCGTTTCATTGAGCCGCATGTTACTGTTGCTTTATTGTTTTTATAAAAAAAATGTTGGGTTTGAAAAACTCGAAGATTGTACTGTTTGTTTTGTTGGTCAAATCATAGATCTCTTAATTCATATTACCTGTTGTACATACAATTCAATGGTCTTTGATCATAAACAATAATTTATTAGAGCTATAAAGCATCATATGAAATATTAATGACTTATACATCAGAAACAAGCCAAGTTTTCAAGTTTTCCAGACCCAACAGTTAACTACTTCATTAACAATAATATCAAGTCAGATGGATAATGGGGCCTGGTATAGAGCATATGGATAATGGGGCCTAGTATAGAGCATATGGATAATGGGGCCTGGTATAGAGCATATGGATAATGGGGCCTAGTATAGAGCATATGGATAATGAGGCCTAGTATAGAGCATATGGATAATGGGGCCTGGTATAGAGCATGGATAATGGGGCCTGGTATAGAGCATATGGATAATGGGGCCTAGTACACATTATGATGGCTTTATTCTTATTTGGATTGACACCCATTCTTATCAGATTGCCTCCTGTCCCTTTAATGGTATTACGGACCACGTTTAGCTTCCTCCGGAAATAAGTGATGAAGTTACATGCAACACTTACACATTATTTATTTTGGTAATGCTGATAATGGGAAACAACTTTGTAAATTTGACTCTAAATTTTAATTGCACAAGTTCCAAACTTGCTCATACTTGGTATATTTCACCATCACAGATGCCAGAACAAGAGAGTGACGAGGACAGTGGGAGTGTGATGTCTTCTTGCATCAGTTACTCTCTGATGCCGTCTACCCCGTCGACTCTGTGTCTCAATCCGTCTGCACAGCTACAGAGGACCCACACACCATCGGCTGTTGATTCGGACAACAGCTCGGTATGTTTTCTGTTTCACAATGAAGAAACACGTTTGATTGTCACAGATTGAATTAACTTAATATAATAGATTTTTCTGAGATTTAAATTTCTAATATCTCTTTATTTGGGTGCCAGAATGTATTGTGTTGTTATAAAATAGTTTGTAAATTCTTTTTCCCTTTTTTAACTCAGAACATATTGCCTGTAAAAATAACAGGATGGCCACGGACCCTGGAAAACATGGGAAATGGCCAAACTATTATCACAGGGAAAAGTCAGGGAATTTTAAAATTAATGTTGAAAATGTCATTCAGACAAAAAAAGAAAATTGAAGTGAAAACAAAACTTTTTTTATGAAAATGATTTCCATGTTAATATATCAATAATAAACATTTTAGATGGTATTTATTTGCTTAAGTGGTTTATATGCAATAAAACAATTTATTTCAAAGTTTATCCACTATATTTCAGAGCTTATTAAGCCCTATGGGTCCTCCACTGCAGATAAATGTGCCCAAATCTTACATGAATGTCAGTGTTTAATGACGTAAATTCCACGATGCCATGGACGAACAAAGGAGAACTCAAGTAATTATGATTTAAAACATAATAAATTATTGCTGCAGAATTAATGAGTCGACAAAATATCAAAAATAAGTGAAATGCACTCAAGTTGGTCAGCTTGTGAAAAGAAACATTTTACTTACTGACTGAAACTATTCAGCGGATAAACTGATCACCATAATGTTTTGACAAGCGATGATCATGAGGTATCTGTCACATTAGGACTCACCCTGGTAGAAGAAGCTTAGTAAGAATTTTGTGTTCAAACCGTTTATAATGTATTTGTACTTATAACAATTTTCTTGCTATTTTCATTATATTGAGTTTAGTTTTCAGTCAATCTTTCTGATCTTTATTAGTCGGATCTTCATGTGAGAAAGGTCGCTTTTAATCTGAATCTTTCAGTTGGCATTAGTGGAATATCCGACATTTGTAGTTTTGTCTATAGTGCCTCCGTGGCCAGAGTAGTAAAGATGCTGCATCTAAAACTATCTCGCCTCACACCGCTGCAGGTTCGAATCCCACTGGGACCTTGGCTTGTGAAGTGGAAAAGTGTTGATTTTTACGGATGGCGGGAGGTATACAGTTCTGTCTCTACCCAGGAAAATGAGGTGGTCTGCCTCCACCACAAACAAATTGACCGTAATATATGGCCCAACGTGGTAAATTTTTCCGTCAATTAAACCATAAACTGGAATTTGTCTTAATTACCACAATGTGTAGGAGTTGCTTCCTTTAACTGTAAGTATGAGACAAGTTCATAAACAATTATAAAACTGGTTATACTTTCACTACCTCATAGCCTCCGTGGCCAGAATAGTAAAGACGCTGTGTCTAAAACTTTCTCACCTCTCACTGCTGTGGGTTTGAATCACACTGGGAGCTTGACTTGTCGAGTGAGATAGTGTTGATGTTTATTGCTGGCGAGAGGTATATAGTACTGTCTCGATCCAGGCAATATGGGGTGGTCTGCCTCTACAACAAACAAATCAACCCTCATATATGGCCTAACATGTGTTAACAATGATGTAAAACACCATTCAAACAAACAATTTTTTCTGTTAATCAAACCATTTACTGGAATTTGTCTCAATTACCACAATGTGTAGGATTTGCTTCCCTTTAACTGTAAGTATGACACAAGTTCAGTAAAAATTATAAAACTCTGGTTATACTTTGACTACAACACCATTAAGAGTTGACAAAGCAAAAAAAGTTAATGATATATCAAGATTTACCATCTATTTAAAGCAAGTATAAAAACTAAGGTTTGTATTTTCATCAGTCCCAATATCAGCATGATCTCATATTGGACATTGGCGATAATGAACGACGACAAATTGACGACCGGCTCAGAAAGGTTAGTCATATTATATAACTGTATAATAACTGATTATCAAAATTCATTTTGATCGCTGCCATATGGCCGTCAGCGAATCCTTCAATTCAGTGAAATCAAATTTAATGACAATTAGCAATGTTATAATTAGTAAATTTCAATGTAATACTGACCACTGTTTCCCAGGGTCGGGATTACAGCATGAAAATTAAAGCCTGTTGGGGCTTATTGATGGTGCATCATGCCTAGTTCGGTCGTGCACATTATTGTAAACATTACAAAAGAAATAACGTTCAAGTGATTAAATGAAGAAACATTTTACATTAGCATTAGAGTTTTGAATAAACAATTTATTAAAGCCCTTTGAGGCTTCACTAAGGGTATACGGCCGTTGGGCCATGCCCGCTTTTGTTTGAGCCTTTTGAGGCTTCATCTCTTGTTTAAGCCTATTGAGGCTTCTTTAAGGGTATCAGGCTTATGGGGCATGCCCTCTTTTGTTTTACATGTTTAGGGCTGCCATTTAATATGTATGTGTTGCCGGCAGCCCGCTATTTGGAGCCGCGCCCAATATTTGCCATACAATTTAATAAATGATAATATTTTCTTATGTGATTATCCGTTGGTGCCTTCCCAATAATAAGAGCTATTACTAGTTATAGCTATAGTTATTGGGAGGGACCAAATGTTTCGTAACCTAGATCTGCTATGGTATTTTCGTTTAATTGCGCATGCGCTGTCTATCTAATTCCTTTTATCTTGTTGAAGCACACATGAGGTCGGTACATTTTCATTTGAGTATAAAACTGATTTTTCCCCACCCACCTCGCCCTTTCTTTTTTAGTGAGGTTGATCTTTGTCATTCTCGTTAAAACAGTTGATCCACTACTATTCAACACTTCCATCCGTTTCGTTTTTGTTGTTGGCCACAATTGTAAATCCTCCGTTAAGATAAAATACTGCTGTCTTCGCATATCATTTCAGGAACGTCCACGTTACAAAACAAGCGTGGATTCGAAAACACAACGATAAACCGGAGGCTCAGTAATCGGTGCGGATCCAGAAGCAGAACGATATACCTGATGAACGGTGTGTGCGGATTTAGAAGCAGAACGATATACCTGATGAACGGTGTAGGCGCGGAGTTGACAGGATAATGATATACCAGAAGATCGATAATCGGTGCGGCTGCAGAAGCGGAACGATATACTGTGAGATCGGTGCGGCCCCAGAAGATGCCGTCAGCGAATCCTTCAATTCAGTGAAATCAAATTTAATGACAATTAGCAATGTTATAATTAGTAAATTTCAATGTAATACTGACCACTGTTTCCCAGGGTCGGGATTACAGCATGAAAATTAAAGCCTGTTGGGGCTTATTGATGGTGCATCATGCCTAGTTCGGTCGTGCACATTATTGTAAACATTACAAAAGAAATAACGTTCAAGTGATTAAATGAAGAAACATTTTACATTAGCATTAGAGTTTTGAATAAACAATTTATTAAAGCCCTTTGAGGCTTCACTAAGGGTATACGGCCGTTGGGCCATGCCCGCTTTTGTTTGAGCCTTTTGAGGCTTCATCTCTTGTTTAAGCCTATTGAGGCTTCTTTAACGGTATCAGGCTTTTGGGCCATGCCCTCTTTTGTTTTACATGTTTAGGGCTGCCATTTAATATGTATGTGTTGCCGGCAGCCCGCTATTTGGAGCCGCGCCCAATATTTGCCATACAATTTAATAAATGATAATATTTTCTTATGTGTTTATCCGTTGGTGCCTTCCCAATAACTGACTGTGATTTTTACCATGGATCACAGTCATTTATTATACAGAATACATTGTTGGGATTGCTTTTTCTCTACCTATCCATGATAAAGGCCCCTATCCACAACTTTTTTTAAGTTTTTGTGTATTATTAAATGTGTGTGTAACCTGCTTTATCCTGCATTCCAACCTCTTTCTGAAATCTTGAGTCAGAAACTGCATACCTACCCATTTCTGAAATCCTGAGTTCAAAAACTACACACCAACCTGTTTCTGAAATCCTGAGTCAGAAACTGCATACCTACCCATTTCTGAAATCCTGAGTTCAAAAACTACACACCAACCTGTTTCTGAAATCCTGAGTCAGAAACTGCATACCTACCCATTTCTGAAATCCTGAGTCAGAAACTGCATACCTACCCATTTCTGAAATCCTGAGTTCAAAAACTACACACCAACCTGTTTCTGAAATCCTGAGTCAGAAACTGCATACCTACCCATTTCTGAAATCCTGAGTTCAAAAACTGCATACATTCTACCGGTGTCTGAAATCCTGTGTTAAAAAAAACGGCATACCTACCCTTTCTGAAATCCTGAGTTGAAAAACTGCATACCTACCCATTTCTGAAATCCTGAGTTGAAAAACTGCATACCTACCCATTTCTGAAATCGAGAGTCAAAAACTGCTTACCTACCCATATCTGAAATCTTGAGTTGAAAAATTGCTTACCTACCCATTTCTGAAATCGAGAGTCAAAAACTGCTTACCTACCCATATCTGAAATCCTGAGGTGAAAAATTGCATACCTACCCCTTTCTGAAATCCTGAGTAAAAAAAACAACAAATAAATTATACTTTTCCTTCTGTAAGATGTCATTTACACATGGGTGTTGAATATCTACTGTAGCATATCTAGTTACTACCACAGACATTTGTATTAGCTCAGAATGGCGTGGAAGAACAGAAGATTGTTGCAGACACAATATATTAATTAGACAAAACTTCACAGGAAGCATCCTTACATGGTCCCCTCTCAGATTTGATTATACAAATCATCCTGACATGGTCCCCTCTCAGATTTGATTATAGAAATCGTCCTGATCTGTCAACAGATATGGCTGCCATTACTTAAAATAGTGCATAGTAGGTTTACTTTGGAAAAACAACTCCATCATTGTTTTCATTTTCAGACGGAGCTTCAGAGTTTTGTGGAGAGGTCTGAGATGATGTACGCCATCACTGCATACAGGGATGCAAATCTGCAGGAGGCCCTGGCTGTTGTTAACGACCCCAACTGGGACAAACCTCTGGAGTTGTAGGCCGACATTGTCGCAAAACTCGAGAAAGTGGCATTTAAGAATAAATACGGTAACAACAAATCAAATGCATGCTAATTATTATAATAGCTAGGATTTAGCTTATACATGTATCGACAAATTGTCATTGGAAATAGGAATGAAATGTGACTTGTTACGTAAATTAAATCTGTTTATTCATGAGTCAGTTCTATATACAAATATACATAATACATAATACAGTGTAGAACAGTGGTGCATAAAAGTGACTGCTGTGTTAAGCATGGTTCCAGAATGAGGTGCTCTCACAAGTTTATGTGGGGCTTTGTTCATCTGAAACGTATCACTATGTCCCAAAATGTAACAGCAATTATCTGAACATCTGCGAGGACCCTCCCCGAGAGTAGAACTATCAAAATACTAAAATAACATCTGTAATGCCCCTTAACTCTGGGTTTACCTCTGACAGGAAGTATCAGTGAACATTTCTGTAAAGGTAACTTTTGTACAGAAATCTCACAATCAAGTTTTACAGTATCTTATAAACACCATTATCTACACTGTTTACAATCTCTCACATAATAAGTACAGGCATTTTATCATAACAGACTAAATTTGCAATAACCTTCATAACACAAAACAGAAATTAATTAAAAGATGAAAATTAATGTTTCATTTCATATAAATGTTCTGTGCTTTGAAGAAGCTGACCAACAGTCAGATAAGACACATCATTGATTTAGGGCTATTCCAGCAAAATACATATGTGGGGTAGGAATACCGTTAAATAATAGAGGCCCAGGTGTTGTTGTAGTGTATTTGTTGTTCTTGATGCATGGAAAGACAAATCATATTTAATGCATTTTTTTCTATAAATTTGACAAATTTGAAAATTTGACACAGACAATATAACTAGATCTTTTTCAAACAACCACCCATACCACCCCATTCTCCCCACCCCCCACCCACCCTCTAACCATCACCACCCTCATCACCACCCCAACCATCCCCATCACCACCATACGTTTTTAATGGAATAGCCCTTGCATGTATCACATGGAGAATTATTTCAGGAGAGTTTTATTTTTAAAGTGATATTTTGTCATGTTTTAATTTTACCGTACAGAAATGTTCCCTGAGTATTTTGAAAAGAAGGAAGATAATTACAACGACTTGGGCCTAAAAAGAATATGAAAGGAGAAAATTGGAAATCGCCGTACACGATAAATATAAAAAATATTGCAGTTCCTAAGTTTTGAACTAAAATGTTTAAAAGGTTTATTATTTTTTACTACTCGTAACATGTGTATCATTTAGTTACTGTGTTTCCACAAACTCCAAAGAACCACTTTTATAAGAAAAAATCTATTGAATAATTGGAATATTATTTAATTTACCAGAGACATAAATATCTTTTTGATGCTTAATCTAAACGAAAGATTTTTTTAATAAAGGAGATATTGCAGGTAGGGCAGATCCAATGACATTTTCATTGCAATACATTCTGGCACTAAAATGGGAGATAATTAGATGTTTCACAAATGTGATACTGTCAGTCCAGGATGATTGCATTTTTAAAAATGGTCAAACAAAACAAATTTTACGCTGTTAAATCATTACTTAAGATAACTAGCTATTTCTGTTTCAGAGGTGTCCAAAATGAACATCTTCATGCAGAGGTGCAATGAATTATTCTTATTATTGGTTATATAACCTGAACACAGTCCTTCTCTTGAGCCAGTAAAAAGTACAGCAACTTAAGCATGATTTACATATAAATTAAAAAACTAAGATGTTTCAATTTAGACCATTTCCACTATCAGATGCGTTGTTAGATCATGAAATATTAAAGTCCAAATAAAAGACTACAGAATAACCCTCTAGTGTTTACATGCTATTCATGAGTTATATAATAAAAAGACAATGTAGAATTGAATACAAAATAACAAATCACCTAAGAAACATAAATCTTACTTTCATGTTTACAGAAATAAACATATTTGTTATTCAACTATTCATTGCACCATATTTCACCTAATAGTATTCACATGGTGTATCAAATTGAGGATCTTACATTCGTGACTGGGTATTATTAAATAAAAAATTAAATAAATCGATTTGATTTGAGGCTCTGCCGAGTATATATCTTTCCATTCAACAAGTTCATGAGAGACAGAAGTACACAATCATGAATATAAGATTCTATTTAGGGCTATTCCATTAAAATATACCTGGGACCCCAGGAGGCAATTAAATAAACATCTATGGTGAAACCAATTTTCTGAAATTTGGTTCTTTAAACCGAGTCCATTACATTGACATATTATCATTTATGTTAGTGAAACTCCATTTTGGCATCCCAGTCCATTACATTGACATGATGTCATTTATATTAGTTCAACTCCATTTTGGCGCCCCAGTCTATTACATTGACATGATGTCATTTATATTAGTTCAACTCCATTTTGGCGCCCCAGTCTATTACATTGACATAATTTCATTTAAGTAAGTTCAACTCCATTTTAGTGCCCCATTCCGTTTCATTGACATAATTTCATTTATGTTAGTTCGACTCCATTTTGGTGCCCCAGTCCATTACATTGACATAATGTCATGTATGTTAATTCAACTCCATTTTGGCGCCCAAGTCCATTACATTGACATAATGTCGCTTAAGTAAGTTCAACTCCATTTTACGCCCCAGTCCACTACATTGACATAAGGTCATTTATGTTAGTTCAGCTCCATTTTTGGTGCCCCAGTCCATTACATTGACATAATTTCATTTATTTAAGTTCAACTCCATTTTGGCGCCCCAGTCCGTTTCATTGACATAATGTCATTTATGTTAGTTCAAATCCATTTTGGCGCCCCAGTCCATTACATTGACATAATGATATTTGTATTAGTTCAACTCCATTTTGGTGACCCAGTCAATTACATTAAAATAATATCATTTATGTTAGTTCAACTCCATTTTGATGCCCCAGTCCATTACATTGACATAATGTCATTTATGTAACTCCATTTTGGTGAGCTAGGCAAAGAAAATTGTCAGGAAGTCTGAAAACTCACTGTCCACGTGATCAGCCATGTGACCTCTTGTATATTCCGAGGGCCATTTTGCATTCGGAAGGGTATGAACTGTTGAATAGTTTGTTTCACCTTACAATGCATGTACATGATGTATGTATAGGATTGTATGTATATACAATGCGTGTATGTAAAGGGTTGTACTTCACTCGCGCAAGGGAGGAGTATTATATTTTAGACTTTTTGTGTCTCCTTTTCGAAGAAAACTAAACTTTTGGTATATCCTTTTCTTTTCATAATGTTTCTTCGTCAGACTTTCAATATATACACTTACCGGTATACACCTTATATTTACTGGTCAAGGTTCAAATTCTCAGTTCAAAAGTTTTTTTGTTGTTTTTTTACCTAAACCTTACAATCGATACTGTGGATCCAAAAATGTTTGCGAAGGTATTATTTTTGCAGAAGTTTGTGAATACACTATCTTGCTAATTGTAGAACTAGCAGATAATAAACACCAAAATGTCTCGGAAAACTCAGCTTTCTGAAATGATGTAGATTTATATTTTACTAACGAGATCGGTAGGTTTATATACATGTACTAATCTGTTATAAAGTTAATCTGTAATAATGATTACTTGCTATCCCGTTTCATTTCAAAGAGTAAGGATAAAATAACACCGTCAACTCCAAACTTGCACACTGTTACACAACTAACTATTAAGATGGTCAGTAGTAGTTCCTTTATCCTGCAACATTGTCCAGTATATGATGCACTATCAGGATGGTCAGTAGTTCCTTTATCCTGCAACATTGTCCAGTATATGATGCACTATCAAGATGGTCAGTAGTTCCTTTATCCTGCAACATTGTCCAGTATATGATGCACTATCAAGATGGTCTGTAGTGCCTTTATCCTGCAACATTGTCCAGTATATGATGCACTATCAGGATGGTCAGTAGTTCCTTTATCCTGCAACATTGTCCAGTATATGATGCACTATCAGGATGGTCAGTAGTTCCTTTATCCTGCAACATTGTCCAGTATATGATGCACTATCAGGATGGTCAGTAGTTCCTTTATCCTACAACATTGTCCAGTATATGATGCACTATCAAGATGGTCAGTAGTGCCTTTATCCTGCAACATTGTCCAGTATATGATGCACTATCAGGATGGTCAGTAGTTCCTTTATCCTGCAACATTGTCCAGTATATGATGCACTATCAGGATGGTCAGTAGTTCCTTTATCCTGCAACATTGTCAAGTATATGATGCACTATCAAGATGGTCTGTAGTGCCTTTATCCTGCAACATTGTCCAGTATATGATGCACTATCAGGATGGTCAGTAGTTCCTTTATCCTGCAACATTGTCCAGTATATGATGCACTATCAGGATGGTCAGTAGTTCCTTTATCCTGCAACATTGTCCAGTATATCATGCACTATCAGGATGGTCAGTAGTTCCTTTATCCTACAACATTGTCCAGTATATGATGCACTATCAAGATGGTCAGTAGTGCCTTTATCCTGCAACATTGTCCAGTATATGATGCACTATCAGGATGGTCAGTAGTTCCTTTATCTTGCAACATTGTCCAGTATATGATGCACTATCAAGATGGTCAGTAGTAGTTCCTTTATCCTGCAACATTGTCCAGTATATGATGCACTATCAAGATGGTCAGTAGTAGTGCCTTTATCCTGCAACATTGTCCAGTATATGATGCACTATCAGGATGGTCAGTAGTAGTTCCTTTATCCTGCAACATTGTCCAGTATATGATGCACTATCAAGATGGTCAGTAGTAGTGCCTTTATCCTGCAACATTGTCCAGTATATGATGCACTATCAGGATGGTCAGTAGTTCCTTTATCCTGCAACATTGTCCAGTATATGATGCACTATCAAGATGGTCAGTAGTGCCTTTATCCTGCAACATTGTCCAGTATATGATGCACTATCAAGATGGTCAGTAGTTCCTTTATCCTGCAACATTGTCCAGTATATGATGCACTATCAGGATGGTCAGTAGTTCCTTTATCCTACAACATTGTCCAGTATATGATGCACTATCAAGATGGTCAGTAGTGCCTTTATCCTGCAACATTGTCCAGTATATGATGCACTATCAAGATGGTCAGTAGTTCCTTTATCCTGCAACATTGTCCAGTATATGATGCACTATCAAGATGGTCAGTAGTTCCTTTATCCTGCAACATTGTCCAGTAAATGATGCACTATCAAGATGGTCAGTAGTTCCTTTATCCTGCAACATTGTCCAGTATATGATGCACTATCAAGATGGTCAGTAGTAGTTCCTTTATCCTGCAACATTGTCCAGTATATGATGCACTAAAAATATTTTCTTATGCACTAATGTCAAAATGAGTGAAATTTTCTCATTTCAAATCAACACTCTCACAGTGTCTATACCCCTGAACTGGAACATAGTTACCATCATTGTGGAGTTAAGTTTATCAATACAGACAGATCGTGGATTATATATTCCATCTGTCTGAGTAGCTATCACCCCAATCTTCTGTTTCCCCGCCTCATCCACCTGTATCACATTGTGTGACCCATACCCACACACAAACACACTGCCATCATTGTCCACACACACTCCGTAGGCACGACTGAGCTGCCCATCAGAGAATGTAGACAGGAGTTGGCCTGAACTGTCCAGTGTCACCAGTCCTTTGTCCCAGTCAGCCACATAGATATTGGTGCCATCAGGACTGACAGCAACATGCCGGGTCTGGGAGAACATCTTCACACCATTGTTGTCTGTGTAGAGTGTACGGAGGCAGGTGCCAGACGTGTTGTAGATGTATACTTTGTTGCCTTCATCTGAGACATATAGTTGGCCATTGCTGTATGCTATGCCGCATACAGAGTGATTGATCTGGATAGATCGTGTAACTGTCATCTTGCTGCCCACAGACACGAAGTGAATGTTTTTCTGCTCATCAGTCACAGCAGCTTCCTGTTGCCCAGTGCTGCATACTGCTATTGGGTCGGCAGGTAGATCGCAGTGGTCAGTCACTTTGTATGTGGTGTCTAGTCGTTTCAGTTTATTGTTGTTATTGTCAGTCAGTAGTATCGCTCCATTGGGCATCTGACAGCATCCTTTTATGTAGCACCCAGTATTGTCCTCTTTAATTCTTATGTTATAGTCTCTCCCATTGTCAACTTTGTAGGGTTGGTCCTTCTTCCGTTTCTTCATTTCTGGTACAGTTGATCTCATTTCAAGTTTCCCAAGATATTCTATACTGGCAAGGAAGCTCTGTATTTTCTGATCACTGATGAAGTGAATGCTGTCATTTCTGGGAGTTGCCAGCATAGTTTGGATCAGTTGATCTCCGTCTGTCAATTGCTTCTGACACTTTTTAACATTGATAAATGTCTGAGACTCGTTGGCAGTGCTGCTTGTATCCAGTTGTTGCTTCAGTAGTTTCAGTTTGGTCATAAAGTTGTCGCAGGCATCAATGTCATCTTGGAGGTCTTTATCATTGTCCCTGTTAAGTTTCTCTAAATCGTCTGTGACTTTCTTCTCAAGAGTGTCGAAGATTTTGTTCACTTGCTTTCGGAAATCTTTGATGCTTTGCAGAACATCTTTTCTTGACTTTCCAAGAGTGGCTTTCTTCTGCTGTCTTGTGGTTTTCATCTCTTCCATGTCTGTCTTGACACGTTCAA
Organism: Cyrtodaria siliqua; assembly: GCA_037043455.1. Taxonomy (NCBI): domain Eukaryota; kingdom Metazoa; phylum Mollusca; class Bivalvia; order Adapedonta; family Hiatellidae; genus Cyrtodaria; species Cyrtodaria siliqua. Next base: position 148,145 of record JAWPHD010003855.1, on the reverse strand, counting down.
TATTCTTGTTCACTGTCAGGAAGTCTTGACTCTGGGCTATTCCTTTTGCCACATCAGGTATGAAGTGCATATCCTCACATGCCCTGAAAAAAAGAAAAGTGCTTATGGTGCCTTGTCAAATGCTAATTTAAAATAAACTGTCGGCGATTTTAAAGAGTTTTGATTATTTGGGATTTTATGTACCTTTTTCTTCTCAGAAAATTACTATTGTAAGGTTATTGTAGTTTAATTAGTTAATATTGTGAAAATTGCCCTAAAAATATATAATGTGTAAACACAGAAGTAAATATATATGCTAGGGGTGATTATTGATGTTAATTTTGACTATTGCGATTCTATTGGTGGAACTACCATTGTGATCTATTGATATTGCTGATCTGCTATTGTGATACTATTGGTGGAACTACCATTGTGATCTATTGCTATTGCTGATCTGCTATTGTGATACTATTGGTGGAACTACCATTGTGATCTATTGCTATTGTTGATCTGCTATTGTGATACTATTGGTGGAACTAACATTGTGATCTATTGCTATTGCTGATCTGCTATTGTGATAGTATTGCTGGAACTACCATTGTGATCTATTGCTATTGCTGATCTGCTATTGTGATACTATTGGTGTACCATTGTGATCTATTGATATTGCTGATCTGCTATTGTGATACTGTTGGTGGAACTACCATTGTGATCTATTGCTATTACTGATCTGCTATTGTGATACTATTGGTGTACCATTGTGATCTATTGATATTGCTGATCTGCTATTGTGATACTATTGGTGGAACTACCATTGTGATCTATTGATATTGCTGATCTGCTATTGTGATACTATTGGTGTACCATTGTGATCTATTGCTATTGCTGATCTGCTATTGTGATACTATTGCTGGAACTACCATTGTGATCTATTGCTATTGCTGATCTGCTATTGTGATACTATTGCTGGAACTACCATTGTGATCTATTGCTATTGCTGATCTGCTATTGTGATACTATTGGTGTACCATTGTGATCTATTGATATTGCTGATCTGCTATTGTGATACTATTGGTGTACCATTGTGATCTATTGATATTGCTGATCTGCTATTGTGATACTATTGGTGGAACTACCATTGTGATCTATTGATATTGCTGATCTGCTATTGTGATACTATTGGTGTACCATTGTGATCTATTGATATTGCTGATCTGCTATTGTGATACTATTGGTGGAACTACCATTGTGATCTATTGATATTGCTGATCTGCTATTGTGATACTATTGGAGTACCATTGTGATCTATTGATATTGCTGATCTGCTATTGTGATACTATTGGTGGAACTACCATTGTGATCTCTTGATATTGCTGTTCTGCTATTGTGTTACTATTGGTGGAACTACCATTGTGATCTATTGATATTGCTGATCTGCTATTGTGATACTATTGGTGGAACTAACATTGTGATCTATTGCTATTGCTGATCTGCTATTGTGATACTATTGCAGTAGTACTATAACAGATTAAAACGCATCTTTTCCATTATTCAAAACTTGTTTCTTACCTTACTGTATTGTATGTAATGAAAGCAATTTAACAAAGTTCATTCCACATTTTTTAAAAATTACCTATCCACTTTGAAAGATTTTTTTTATTCTATACAGTGATGTTGGTTTTAGCTTTACTAAAAACAAAAAGTATTAATACCAGTATATCATGATGGAACCTGTCAAGTACAAAGATGCTATTCTGACAAGTTTGGTATAGGAACCAAAAAAGTTGTAAATTAACCAAACTTGCAAACTAATGAAACCATCGATAGTTGAGGGTAACTATTGCAATTGTTACTGAAATTAAAATTTACTGGCAATATAGTACTATTGGGGAGCTCACTTCTGCGATGCATCGATAATTTGATATATTGTTACACTCCTAATGTATAGAGGATCTATCAATATGGTATTATTGGGGAGCTCACTTCTGTGATGTATCGATAATTTGATATATTGTTACACTCCTAATATATAGAGGATCTATCTATATAGCACTATTGGGGAGCTGACTTCTGCGATGCATCAATAATTTGATATATTGTTACACTCCTAATATATAGAGGATCTATCAATATAGCACTATTGGGGAGCTCACTTCTGTGATGTATCGGTAATTTGATATATTGTTACACTCCTAATATATAGAGGATCTATCAATATAGTATTATTGGGGAGCTCACTTCTGCGATGTATCGGTAATTTGATATATTGTTACACTCCTAATATATAGAGGATCTATCAATATAGTATTATTAGGGAGCTCACTTCTGTGATGCATCGATAATTTGTTACACTCCTAATATATAGAGGATCTATCAATATAGCACTATTGGGGAGCTCACTTCTGTGATGTATAGGTAATTTGATATATTGTTACACTCTAATATATAGAGGATCTTACATGAGTGCCTGTTTGATATTGAATGTAATTTATTAAACGAGTTACATGCGAGGCTGTGCCAGGCATCATATCAGTTTTATTCAACGAGTTTAATAAATTCAATATTAAATAGGCACGAATGTTAGATCTATTGATCACATGACTCCACAAATGCCTCATAAGGAACATTTATTATTGTAGCTGCCTATATATAACATCATCGTATGATGACGTCGTATGTCTGTATGACATTGTATGTTGACTCGGCCTTCTCCGTACAAAATCGAACAGCGGAACTATCTTGTAGATTTCCGTAATCCGGTATTTTAAATGGATATAGAAATCGACGACACAATACCCATGCACCCCAAGCAGAACGGAAAAGACAAAATGATAATTCGTCCCTCGTTTGCATAGTTATATCACTAGTGGTCGGGGGCCACTTTCCGTCACTTTTGCAAAAATAAACTTATTTGTCAGACCAATCTATTTATCCTAACAATTTTTACTCTAGGTCTAATTACACTAAATCAGCCGGATGTGCTCGCCTGGTGCAGTCGAAAGCAGTTCTGTATTAAAGAGTGCTAATCTTTTTTTCTTTAAAAACTTTTTTTAGTGCTGGTTCCTGTTATTTTTTGGCTATAACTATATTCTGGACATGTTGTTGATATTTGAAAATGCAGCTCATCATGTTTTTGACAGTTTTTTATATAAATTTGAGAAGTGAAAGTAGACAGAGTATGAAATTGCAAGGGGTAAAAATAGTGTTGACCTTTGACCCGGTGTTAGTATACAACTGAAGAAATGTTTCTTAGAAGGTATTAAAGCCCCTATTTCCTTGTTGATGTTTAATAGCAGACATGTTTATTTGCATGATAAAGTAAGTTTCCCAGAATTCTAACGAGGTTTGAGTTTTTAACAGGTTGTCAACATTCTAACTTTACTATGGAAGGGCAATGGAGACTCATTTACGCTATTATAACCTCTAGTTTCTATTAGGTTACCTCTTCCTGGAAATTTGACACCAAAGAATTTTTCTTTATATAAATTATTGAAGTAGCACGTGACCTTTTTATAAATAGACTAAAACTGAGAAATCATTTTGTTTACAAGCCCAGTTTCCTTCGGCTCAGGTGATCTATTGGGATCACTCTTCGTCCGTCGTCCGTCGTCGTCGTTAACTTTTCTTCAAACGACCTCCTCAGAAACCGCTTGGCTAATTTTGACCAAACTCACATGGGTGATCCTTAGATGAATGCTTTATAGATTTGTTAAAATAAGGTCAGCGCGACATCCAAGATGGCCACCATTACCATATATGGTCGAAACCTTAACAAATCTTCTCAAGAACCGCTTGACAGATTTCAACAGTTTTTCTTTTAAAATGATCGTCAACGCCTAGACTATCAAGATTGTTCAAATGAAGTCCCGGAGTAAAAAATGGCCGTGCCCCGGGGGTCCAATGTTTGTATATTAAGATTTTGCATGTTTTTCATAGACTTATATAGGAAAAAACTTTAAAAAATCTTCTTCTCTGAAACCACAAGGCACAGAGCTCTCATGTATTACATGTAGCATCAACTTATGGTCCTCTACTAAGTTTGTTCAAATGGTGACCATGGAGTCAAATTTGTCCCCGCCCCGGGGATCACAGTTTTACATGGACTTATATAGGATTTTTTTTTAAAAATCTGCTTCTCGGAAACTACAAGAGCCAGAGGTTTGATATTTTGCATTTACTATAAGCTTATGGTCCTTTATCAAGTTTGTTCAAATGGTGACCCAGGGGTCACATTTGGCCCCACCCAGCGGGTCACAGTTTTACATAGGCTTGTATAGGGAAAAACTGAAAAAAAAAATCTTCTCTGGAATAACATGGCACAGAGCTCTCTTGTATTGCATGTAGCATCAGCTTATGGTCCTCTACTAAGTTTGTTCAAATGGTGACCTTGGGGTCAAATTTTGTCCCCACCTCAGGGGTCACAGTTTTACAAAGACTTATATAGGTTTTATTTTTTTAAATCTTCTTCTGGGAAACTGCAAGAGCCAGAGAACCTCTGCAAGAGCCAGAGGTTTAATATTTTGCATTTGCTATAAGCTTATGGTCCTCTACCAAGTTTGTTCAAATGGTGACACTGGTGTCAAATATGGCCGCGTCCCGGGGGTCACAGTTTTACATAGATATATATATAGGGGGAAAAAAATCTTTTCTGAAACTGCAAGAGCCAGAGGTTTGATATTTTGCTTTACTATAAGATTATGGTCATCTACCAAGTTTGTTCAAATGGTGACCCTGGGGTCAAATTTGACCCTGCCCCGTGGGTCACAGTTTTACATAGACTTATATAGGAAACACATTAAAGTCTTCCTCTCTGGAACTACAAGAGCCATAGGTTTAATATTTTGCATTTACTATACTCTTATGGTCTTTTACCAAGTTCGTTCAAATGGTGACTGTGGGGTCACATTTGGCGCCGCCCCAGGGGTCATGTTTTACATAGACTTGTATAGGGAAAAACTTAAAAAATCTTCTTCTCTGAAAACCACAAAGCTCTCATATATTACATGTAGCCCTGGGGTCACATTTGGCCCTGCCCCAGGTGTTACACTCTAGCACCTTCATTTTGTATTTGATATTTACCAAACTTTGTCAGTGTCTTTATATCAATGTTGTTAAACACAACAGAGCCCACATTTCTTGAACAATCTTAACCAAACTTGCACAGATTGTATTTGACCATAAGATTTCGAAGAAGTTTGATAATGTACCAGTACTCAGGTGATTGATTTAGGGCCATTTTGGCCCTCTTGTTTATCAAGTGATAGATACAACTAGGTCATGATACAGTAACATTTTATGAACTAAAAACATGTTTGCAAGTTTATTCAACAATATCATTTGTAAATTTGTATCATTTGTAAAAATTGTATGTTTGCATTGTTCCATCATTCACCTCAATCGCTATAATAATGCGCCTGGTAACGTCAATGTAATATGATCCATGACGACAATTTACACTATAACGATGGGTAACTCTGTGTAAATCAAATAGATACAGGTTGTACAAGTCGCTTCTCTTAGGTCAAAATATATTATGATGGTATATTTTAACTGCGTCCGCTGAAGTGTGATAAAAATATGATGTCATAACAGTGTTATATTTTCAAATAATTTATTATTTGGCAGTATGCGCACGCATCCCCAATGCCATATAAGGAAGTAAACACAATTTTCGGAGAAATCCCTTTCGTTTTTGTACTGCTTATTTACTTTTTGGTTGTTTCTTCTGTTTCCAATCGTCAGTGCTAAACGTCTGTCAATAAGTAACACCGCGTAAGTAATTTGCAGTGAAAAACAGTTTTTAAATGAGAATGACGGAATCTGGGCTTGGACGGAAACTGGCCCCTAACCAGTAGTGGATTGATGAAAATATTGAATGGTGTTATTTTACTCCCAACCGTAATTATGTGATAAACGCCCTTACTGCAATATTTAATGACGAAAATAGTGACATTTTGTAGCCTTCTTGCTGCCAGTGTTGCACAATGGTACCTTTTTTTAAATCCTGTGACACAAACTGTCATTTATCCAGAAACGAAGTGGCCAATCAGAAGCATTCATTCCAAGTTGAAGCGGAAATATTAACGGATCAGTACTATATCAATAATTAATGTGAAGTGTGATTGTTTTGGTCAATTTAAATCTGACTAACTTAAGCTAAGCGCAATATTATAAATTCTTTTAAAATAGGTATTTTCTAAATATCATTTAAAACAGAAATGATAAACCTTGACATTAAAGCCTGCTTTTGAATATCTACTTGTGTGCCTGCACTGATAATCACTGTAATCTGTCAGATATGAGACTGGGGATGCTGTAGAAGCATATCACTGTTTAGGGCCTCCATGGCCGGGATGGTAAAGACGCTGCGTTTGAAACCTTCTCGTCTCTTACTGCTGTGGGTTCGAATCCCACTGGGAACTTGACATGTAAGTGAGAAAGTGTCGTTTCTTACGAATGGTGGGAGGTATACAGTACACAGGAAAAAGTGATATATAGCCTTAAATGTGCTGAAAATGACGTAAAACACCATTCAACAAACCACTTTTTTGTTAAAATCTACTATGGACAGATATAGTCAATGCAATTACTGATCTCTATACTGACAATGACTCATAACATGTACTTGCATATATGATCAGTTGAGAGCATTGTTGGCTAATTTGGAATCTGAGAAGAGACTAGAAGGCATTGTCCTTGAGGATATCACGAGTTACTTCAGGTCATAAATGGCCTAACAAAGTGCTGATGAAACTTGGGGTCAGTGTTTATGGGCATAGTATCTTGGTCAAGTTCAATAAATAGCCAGATCGCACCTATCTTGCTGGAGTTATGGCCCATTAATTTTTAAAATTGAAATTGTTTGCAGTTTCCGCTCAATAATGTTAACATTTATAATCCACTCATGATGAAACATGGGGACCATGTTTAAGGCAATAATATCTCCGGCAAGTTTGATAACGAGCCAGATTGCACATAATTATATGCCTGGAGTTATGGCCCTTGGATTTTTGAAAATTTAAGATTTTTGCTGTTTCTGGTCATTAATTTTAACATTTATTATCAAGTCTTGAAGATACTTGGGGTCAATGTTTATGGGCATAATATCTTGGCCAAGATTGATAACCAGCCAGATTGCACAAATCATGATGGAGTTATGGCCCTTTGATTATTAGAATTTGAAGATTTTTTGCTCAGTAACTGTCATAATTTTTAATTTATAATTTATAATCCAGTCTTAATGAAACTTGGGGTCAGTGTTTATCAGCATAATATTTCGGCCAAGATCGAAAACCAGAAAGATTGCTCATAACGGAGTCATGGCTCTTTAGTTTTTTAAAAAAAAATTACATTTGCGTTTTTAGCTCTACTGATCAAAGTGTCCGTCGTCCGTCCATCCGTAAACTTTTTTTGTAGTGACTACTCCTCTGAAACTACTGGATGGATTTTCATGAAACTTTTTCTAGCGACTATTTCTTGAAAACTATAAGTGATATTGATATGGGACATTTTCTAAAATGATCAGCATGACATGATGCTGGTCCTTGAAAAAAATCACTTTCGACGTTAAATATGGCTGCCGCGGCCATCTTTGTTTACATAGAGTTATAAAGTAAAAACTTTGAGTGACTCCTCCTCTGAAACTACTTGACGGATGTTCATGCAAGTTGGAAATTCAAGATGGCCACCACAGCTAAAAAAATAGATTTTAAAAAAATAATAATATTGTAGCGACTACTTTTTGAAAACTATATGGGACTTTTTCTAAAATGATCAGCATGACACGATATTGGTCCTTGTTGAAAATTATTTTGATTCAACATTAAACATGGCTGCCGCAGCCATCTTTGTTTACATAGAGTTATATAGTAAAAACTTGCAGCGACTACTCCTCTGAAACTACTTGACAGGTTTTCATGAAACTTCACAGGAATGCTGATCTAGCTATCAAAAACCAATCAGTAGAGCTTCAAGGTCATTGACTTCTGTTTTGATCAATAACATTAACATTTATAATCCACTCTTGATGAAACATGTGGATAACGTTTATGGGAATAATATCTTGGCCAAGTTTGATAACCAGCCAGATAGCACAATATAGTGCCGGAGTTGCAGTCAGGGGTCATGACAATAACTTGCTTAATTTATTTTTTTGATATTTTGTTTCGGTTATTACAGCTTTGGGGGTGTGTTTTTCAAAATAACTGCAAGAAGTTTTTTTCAGATATGCATTCAATTTCATCTATTTTTGGTCCTCCACCTGTCCCGGGGGATGACTATAGGTTCACACCCTGTCCGTCCGTCTGTCCGTCCGTCCGTCCGTCCTTCCGAAATGCTTGTCTGGGACATATTTTCAATACTGTAATACTTTGAGATACCAAACTTGATATGTGGATACATCTTGGGATTATAAGCGGTGTGTCGCATACCAAAAAAAGGTCACTCTGACCTTGACCTGTGACCTCTGTCATAGAAAATGCTTGTCCGGACCGTATATTCAATACTATAACACTTAGAGATACCAAACTTGATATTTGAATACATCTTGGGATAGCGGTGTGTCGCGTACCAAAATAAGGTCACAGTGACCTTGACCTTTGACCTCTGTCATAGAAAATGTTCCGAAAATGCTTGTCCGGGCCATATTTTCAATACTATAAGACTGAGTAAAGATACCAAACTTGGTATGGGGATACATCTTGGGATAGTGGTGTGTCGTGTACCAAAATAAGGTCACTGTGACCTTGACCTTGACCTGTGACTTCTGTCCTAGAAAATGCTTGTCCGGAACATATTTTCAATACTATAACACTTAGAGATACCAAACTTGGTATTTGAATACATCTTGGGATAGCGGTGTGTCGCGTACCAAAATAAGGTCATTGTGACCTTGACCTTGAACTGTGACCTCTGTCATAGAAAATGCATAGAAAATGCTTGTCCGGACCGTATTTGCAATACTATAACACTAAGAGATACCAAACTTGGTATATGAATACATCTTGGGATAGCGGTGTGTCGCGTACCAAATTAAGGTCATTGTGACCTTGACTTGACCTGTGACCTCTGTCATAGAAAATGCTTGTCTGGACCTTATTTTTTAATACTATAACACTTAGAGATACCAAACTTGGTATGTGTATACATCTTGGGATAGCGGTGTGTCGCATACCAAAATAAGGTCACAGTGACCTTGACTTTTGACCTCTGTCATAGAAAATGTTCCGAAAATGCTTGTCCGGGCCATATTTTCAATACTATAAGACTTTGAGTAAAGATTCCAAACTTGGTATGGGGATACATCTTGGGATAGTGGTGTGTCGCGTACCAAAACAAGGTCACTGTGACCTTGACCTTGACCTGTGACTTCTGTCCTAGAAAATGCTTGTCCGGACCGTATTTTCAATACTATAACACTTAGAGATACCAAACTTGGTATTTGAATACATCTTGGGATAGCGGTGTGTTGCGTACCAAAATAAGGTCATTGTGACCTTGACCTTGAACTGTGACCTCTGTTATAGAAAATGCATAGAAAATGCTTGTCCGGACCGTATTTGCAATACTATAACACTAAGAGATACCAAACTTGGTATATGAATACATCTTGGGATAGTGGTGTGTCACGTACCAAATTAAGGTCATTGTGACCTTGACTTGACCTGTGACCTCTGTCAAAGAAAATGCTTGTCCGGACCTTATTTTTTAATACTATAACACTTAGAGATACCAAACTTGGTATGTGGATACATCTTGGGATAGCGGTGTGTCACATACCAAAATAAGGTCACTATGACCTTGACCTTGACCTGTGACCTCTGTCATAGAAAATGCTTCTCCGGACCATATTTTCAATACTATAACACTTGAGATACCAAACTTGGTATGTGAATACATCTTGGGATAGCGGTGTGTCGCGTACCAAAATAAGGTCACACAAAATATTGTGACCTAGGCTTTGACCTGTGACCTCCGTCATAGAAAATGCTTGTCTGACCGTATTTTCAATACTATAACACTAAGAGATACCAAACTTGGGATGTGGATACATCTTGGGATAGCGGTGTGTCGTGTACCAAAATAAGGTCACTGTGACCTTGACCTTGACCTGTGACCTCTGTCATAGAAAATGCTTGTCCGGACCGTATTTTCAATACTATAATGCTTAGAGATACCAAACTTGGTATGTGAATACATCTTGGGATAGCGGTGTGTCGCATACCAAAATAAGTTCATTGTGACCTTGACCTCTGACCTCTCTCTGTCATAGAAAATGCTTGTCCGGACCATATTTTCAATACTATAACACTTAGAGACACCAAACTTGGTATGTGAATACATCTTGGGAAAGCGGTGTGTCGCGTACCAAAATAAGGTCATTGTGACCTTGACCTTGATCTTTGACCTCCATCATAGAAAATGTCTGGAAAATGTTTGTCTGGGCCGGTGGGGGACTATGGATTGCCCTGCAATTCCTAATGCTCTTGTTAAATCTGTTTTCTATCAAAACCAGAGTTTTCCAGTATGTACACACGATATTTCCCCTGGTTCTTTTATCTTTGTTGTTAACTAATTTGCCATTACTTCTTTTAAGCAAAGTTTAGAAATGGTACATGTTACATAATAAAATTAATTGACTCTAGGGCAATCATATCTAATGGTGCCATCATTATTCAATTAGATGGTCAAGTTTTCTGTTGGAAGGTTTTATTGCTTGGGCTTTAATACTGCAGCAACTAGTTTTATTAAGATCAAATTGTTTTTCACGAAAGTATCTTTCATAAATAAGTTCTTTTACCAAATGTGTCAAACGGAAATAGTTTTGTTCAGGAAAATAACTTGTTTCAGTTATTTCAAAATTGAACAAGTTACACCCCTGACTGAGTTATGGCCCTTGGATTTTTGAAAATGTATGGGCATAATATCCCAGCCAGATTCAATAACCAGCCAGATCAGAGTTCTGGACCTTTGATGTTAATTTTTTTTACTTTAGGACAATTTTTATGGCTGTAATATCTAAGCCAATAACCAGCCAGATCGTACCTGAAAATCCTGAACATTTCTGCTCAGTTACTTTAACATTTATAATCAAATACAGATGAAGCTTAGGGTCAATGTTTATTGGCATGTTATCTCATCCGAGTCTGAAAATTAGCCAGACCGCACAAATCATGCCCGAGTTATGGCCCTTAGATTTATGAAAATTGAAGATTTTGACTGTTTCCGCTCAATAACTTCAACATTTATAATCCAATCTTGATGAAACTTGGGGTATTCTAAGGTAGGACAAATATTTGCTTTTTACTACACATCAACTGATTTTTGCATTGGTGGTTAAATTCCTATCAGGTGGTGGACCATAATTTTCTGAATTTGCATTTTTGTATTACCGGTATTCCTCTTTGAATTTTTTTTTTTACAAGTTATTGTGGATAATAATTTCCAAAGTATAAGGTTTATAAGAATGAAACTTTGTACATATCATCAACATGATCCAATGAAAGGCCCGTAACTACAACAATAAAATGACCGGCGTTTATGCCCCGTTAGGCAGTGCTCTTGTTTATTTTGTTGAACAATTGTGATTCAATACTACCACCAGTACTTAGATGTCTACATATGCAGTACATACTGCTGATTTGAAATAAACTCACCCCTGCGAAACTTTCTTTAACTGTTCTGGAAGGATTTTTAAGAACTGTTCTTGAACTGTGCTTCATCTGTTCTCGAACAGTTCTAGACCGGTTCTTGAACGTTAAATGAGACAAAATTTCTTGAACCTAATAATATTTAACAAGGGCTCAGAGCAAAACTATTCCAACTACATATGAATAAAGAAGGAAATAGAATAGTTTGCGCTGAGTCCTCGCATGTTCAAGAACAGTTCCAGAACTAATTGTTCTAGAAATGTTCTAGAATAGTTCTAGAACTATCTGTTAATGAACAGTTCTGGAACTCATTTACAAAACCTATCCCAAACCAAAAATTGCAAGCTTGCAAACAAAAACAAAACATTAATGTTGTTTGTAAGCTTGCAATTTTGTTTTTATGTTGCACATAAACTTGCCTCCAACCATCATCTTAACTTTCTGGGCATAACTGTATCATTGTGGCCTTCTTCAATTGTTACACATGAACATCCTTGATTTTTTGCTCCATTGCATTGCCATGCATTGACCAATGTCAAGAACATTTTAAGAACATACGAGGGGTGTTTGGGAAGTTTGTGGACTTTTGCTATAAAATGGTTATTAAGGGACATAATTAAACAAAAACTACATCAATACAGAATTTAATTTTCTGCCCTATGAATGTGTGAAAATGATAAATTTACATAAACTGTTAAAATTTGACATACATTTGAACATCATTGGTAACACACACCCGGAGCACAGTCGACAATATAACAACGTCAACTTGACGTTATGCGTCATCAAGGTTAATTACATTCACACTTTTTCAATGTAATCCCCTCCAACCTCGACACATTGCCTATGCCTTTTCACCCACTTACTGAATGTCTCAATAAACCAGGCTGAATTCAAAGAAGATACAATCCTCTGTGTCTGCATTTCAGTTCTTCAACTGTCTCAAATCTCCATCCTCTCAGCTCGGCCTTGACTTCGGGGAAGACACAGAAATCCATGGGGGCCCCAGGTCTGGACTGTAAGGCGGGTTTAGGAGTGCGAAACCTAGTAGACTGATTTAAAGGAGCGTAGATCCAGCTTTGTGCGCAGGCGCGTTGTCTTGACGGAAAATAACACGCTCAAGATTCATAGCAAGGCTCTTCCTTTTTAGTGCCTGCACGAGATCCCTTCTCAGAACCTGAAACGATAAGCAACACGGATGTTTAAGAGAAAAGTTTGATTTGTGTTCACACTTTTATATATTTAATTTAATAAAGAATTACCAAAACATACAAAGAAAATAATGTTAGCATGATTTATATAAAGAAAACTTACTTTTGAGTAATATGCCGCTGTCACGGTCCGACCATCGGGAATCTTTTGCTGTACAATCATGCCTGTTTGTACCGCCGTAAGAATTCAATTGAAGAATTCACTCTCGACTCCTTTTCGTTACTTTTTAACAGCCTTGGGACCAAACGTGCGCATTCTTTTGACATGTTCAATTCTTTCTTCAAAATCTAACGTTGTATCGTCTGTCATCACTAATCATTTCTTTCACCTTCTCGACAGCCCATCTTTCACAAGACGGCGAATGGCCACATCGGATGTCGTCATCAACAGAAATTCTTCCACTTTGAAACCTTTCATGCCATTTGAGTACAATTTAAGAGATCGGCAGCATTTCTTTGCGATTCCAGACATTTTGATCATTTTGGAGTTTTACCCAGACCAACACAAAATTTAATAGCCGTCCTAGTTTTAACGTCACCCGTTGACGTCATTTTTTCTGCATATATCTAGCGACTGCGTGATGTAAAATGTTATTTAAACAACAACAGAAGTAGTCTCGAACGTGAAATTTACAGGAAATGACGTCACGACAATGCTAAAACGACACACTTTTTCGCAAACTTTTTACATTGACAGAAAGGCACTAAAACGTTGGCTATTTAACGCAGTACATTGTTCACGAATGACTAAATTTCAGAGTGATCTGCCTGTGCCGTGATGTTTAACTATAGTAACGGATATATTCTCTATTTGCAATAATTGTAAACAATCTTCATCGGTGCTGTTATCAGATTAGGTGAGACTTTATTTTTACCAAATATCAAGTCATTTGTTCAATATATGAAAATGTTATAGCAAAAGTCCACAAACTTCCCGAACACCCCTCTTATGTTCTATAGCTGAACTAGAACTGTTCGTGAACTGTTCTTAGTACAAGACCAGAGTAGTGGGTGAGTCACGCAGCATGATTATATTTATTTTCATATACTCGAAATAGCTCAAATAAAATCAACCGTGATACATAGAATAACGTGTGCAGGAAAATGACAAAGAAACAGTTTCAAAGAACAAACAAAGAATAAACAACATTATTTTTTTTACATAATTTCATAAATCCAAGTGTAAATGCAATAATTTCTATGTGTATATGGAAACGGGGCTCTCACTCTACCTAGGGGAATGGGGCCGGGCCTTTTAAAGCCTTTTGAAGCTGGAATTTTGGCATATTTTTCATAATTTTTTTTTATTCTAAACAATTTATTGATTTTAGCGCAATTCACAAATGTCTTTGACGAAATTCTTTTGTCGTAGTACGCAATGCTTATTGTGAGACATTTTGACTCAGTCACGTTTTTATACTTAAATGTGAATCCCATTCATGATTGTATTATACATGTATACTAAAGGAAAAAAAGAAACGCAACTCTGTATTAATAATAAAATATCTTGGTGTCATCAAATATCTTCATGTTCATTTAACTTAAAAAACTATAGTTTTATTTCAGTACACATTATTTAGGTCTCATATTAATATTCCGCTAGCTTTGTGTGAATCTGAGTGTCAGATAAGGTTTATAAGCGAAACCGAGCGTTACGTTATATAACGCGGGCAGCAAAACATATTTGGTTAGAAATGGTCCTGGCATGTATTCAGTTGTTAGGAGGACCCTTTATGTTCACAGCAGATTCTCAAAATATGTAAGTTATATATACACCTCATTGTCAGTAGTTTTACAATGCCTTGCACAACAGGTTAGAGTTTCCCCATTTTGTGACAAGCGAAGTCATCACAGGCATTTCCGCACCCGCTGACCTCGATCGACGGTTCACCTAGTGAGATGCTGCTGTCAATCAATTTTGACACGGCTTGGGTAAAATATGTGTAACTACCTACACAAGGTGTATAAAATGTACATAGGACTCAACTTACTAGTATTATTTGTGTACATCATGACCACGCCATTTTTTTGTGTGGCTTGTGTGGCTTTTTATGTACACAGCTAGATGAAATGTCAAAATCGTAAAAAGGGCTGTAAAGGTCAGCAAAGGCTCGGATTAATAAAACCCGTGACCGAAAGTGGTGGTACATTTCCCCGGGGTACTTTAATCAGGACCCGTTTATATTACACGTCTGCCTACAGTGCCTGCCTAAATTAATGTTGCAAAAGCTCATAGTTCCTAAGATCTAAATATGTGTATTTTCATCATCCAGAAAGCTTATTACAGAAAATCATGACAGTTGCGGTATTTTTTCACTGAGAAAAAAAGTAATATCCCATTGAATACCATTTTATGGTATTCAATATCTATCAGGGCACACCGCTCCAACCCACTTTAATGTCAATGTTTTCCTCCCTACCCAATTCTTTCGAAAAAGTCATGTTTCATTTCACTTCGCGACACGAAATGAAGTTATATAAATCTAAAAAAATAACACGGTGCCGAGCAGAAACAATGAAGGCAGAACAAATGTTTGACATGCATTTTGACAGATCAATCTTGTGACATTCAGTTTTCATTGGCCAACAGTTACACGCTGGCAATTTCGGGCCAATCGGAACTGATCAAGCAGGCTCTCAAAAGACCACGTTTGATCAGGGTCTTGATGGGCTGTAAATTGATCATGTCCAGGTAAACCTTTGTCATTTTCAACGGGGCAAGAAAGGTCAAGACAGTATAACACAGACGAAATTTTGATTCGCCGCAAAGTGGAGTTTCTCTAACCTGTTGTGCAAGGCGTAGTAGAAAGCATGTGCATATGTTTTTAAATTTGGCTGTTGTTGGCAGGATAGCTACTTTAAGTATACTTTGCCAACTTGTAATTGAAAAATGTAATATGTTGTGAATGAAATTTTTATAAACAAAGTATTACTCATATTTAACTTATGCATCTAAGTGTCTTACAGGTGCGGATCCAATCTCCATGCAGAGTTATCTTACCTTATGTTCAAGTATACCTCTGCATACTACTAAATTACAAGATTTTGGTAAAACCTGTTAAATTGGAATATTTTTGCTTGAAACTTATTTATTTTTTGTGTAAATATAACTTTCAGAATATCTGCAAATTAGATGTTGCAAGATTTGAAATAATGCATGAAAACAATTCAGTTTTAATCAGGACTATTTTACTACCAAAATAATATGTACTTAGGTCTCCTCAATCGATAAGCATATGTAAACATTTCAAACCGAAGCTCGATAGCAGAAAATTACTAAAATTAAATTAACTCATAGAAAAGCAATTTGAAAATATTAAATATAGTTAGGTCTATATTATGTCTTTGTGGATCACGCAAAAGGATTTATTATAAATATCGTCATAACTTTTTTGAATAATCACGTGACCGAACCGTTTGCCCTACTTTCTTTGAAGTTGACAGAGTCAATGTAATGACTCTGGGTAGAGATTGGTGCGGATCTGGATTCCCCCACCAATCTACCCCACCCCCTTGGTTAACTAACGTTTTAAAATAGTAAAAATATGCCTTTAGTTAGTACTTACTGAATTGTGCTATATATGTTGTACACATATTACAATAAATATGTACTTTGATCAAACAACAAGCCTTGTGGCCTCATATGAATCATTTATATAAGAAAATATCTCTTTGAGTTGTCAAGTTTTCCAGACCAAACCTTTTCAAAACAATATTTAAACTGGACGAAGTGTGAGGACGAATTATTTAGGAGAAAACCTTAAAAGATTTTCTTCTCTGAAACCACAGCTATACACTTCCTGAGCATGAACAGATGGATACAACTATCTAACCAGCATCGGCCCTGGGGTCCATCCCCACCCATGGGGACATAGCCCCTGGCTCATAACTTGGAATCCATTGAGATCCCTGACCTATAACAATATATACACTTACTGGGTGTGAACAGACAGATTCAACCATCCAATAGCATCGGCCTCGTAAATCAGTCGTCACCCCTTGGGATAAAGCCCTTGGAAAACTTTAAGATCCCCACCCTTTAACCATATATACACTAACTGGGCATAAAGAGATGGATACAACCATGCAGCCAGCATTTGCCCTGGGGTCTATTCCCATCACTGGGGACATAATCGCTGGGTCATAACTTGGAAACTGTTGAGATGCCTACCCTAAAGTCATAATAATATACACTTACTGGGCATAAACAGACAGATACATCCATCTAACCAGCATCGGCCCTAGGGTCCATCCCCATCCTTGGGGACATAGCCTCTGGGTCATAACATGAAAACTGTTGAGATCCCCACCCTATATACAATTAATGGGCATGAACAGAAGGATACAACTGTCCAACCAGCTTTGGCCCTGGGGTCCATCCCCACCAATGGTTGGAAACAGTTAAAATCCCACCCTATAACCATATATACACTTGCTGGGCCTGAACGCTTAAAGGTGGGCATGGGATTTGTGATGGTGCGCCATTGACTGCATGATATAATTATGTTATGAAATTATGAACTTGATTCATAATTTTTTCATCTTTGCAAAGACCATTAGGTGAGCGATTCTGTTCCATGTTGGCTCTCTTGGTTTTTGCACTGTTCTGTGGTTAACAACATAACAGTTATGTTGACAGATCTCTGTCTGTTATAGATGATCAATAATAAAAATAATAAAGTACCTGTGCTCGAGTGAAACGCAAACGTGACATCCGCAAAGGTCATGATTCCCACAGAACATCTCTACAGTCTTGCCACTGTGCTGGGAGCATGTTTCCGTCGGCATAGACACACTTCTCTTCGGTTTCCCCCAACTCTTCAGCTCATTTCTTCCCAACATGTTATGGTTCTCCAGTGTTGGAGTACTGCCATGAGCTTCAATGCAAACCTTACAAAAAAAAAGGTTGCAGTCCATGCAGTAATGGGCAGCCTCTATTGTCTTGTTATGTTTGTCACACCATGAACATTTAAAATCAAATACTTGATCAGATCCTCCCTGGACTGATCTTGAAAACACCCCTCCTGTAGCCATCTTGATTTTTCTCCAGTAAATACCTCAAATATTAATAAATTAGTTACTATAATATTGTCACAATGTATAAGTCTAATTAATATACTACATGTAGATAGTCCGTAATGTTTCTCTAACAGCAAACAGTTTTTAGAAAATATTAAACACTATAATATTACTTCCTTCACAAGAACACCCGATACATATATCATTACAAACCTTGAACAGAATATACACTACCCAGATAACCCAGTTATAGTCCTTGCCAATGGTCTAAAATTAGAACAATTGTGAATATATTGGGTATCTATGCATGCAATATATTTAAGTTTTCTGCAGTGATATTGATTTATAAATTTATAGTAAAGATTATATTGAATATTGAATTTCACTCACTTTAAATTAAGCATTTTAAACTTAGACATTGTAAAGTTATTTCTGGGGTATAGCATTATAAATAAAAAAAATCCTTTATCACATATAGGGACAACAGATATGGAGTTTTGCAGGATGTGAAATATGGAGGAAAGTTGTTTGTACCTTTATCACATATACAGACAACAGATATGAAGTTTTGCAACACATGCAATATGAAGGAATGATGTTTGTACCTTTATCACATATATGGACAATAGATATGAAGTTTTTCAGCACGTGCAATATGGAGGAACAATATTTGTTCACCCTTATAACATATAGAGACAACAGATATGGAAATGTGCAGCATGTGCAATATGGAGGAACAATGTTTTTACCTATATCACATAGGAACAGCCCAACATGTGAGAGTTCCGGATTGCTGTCTAAATATTATTGACTATGTTCTAGAAACACAAATTGAAGAAAGATTCAGCTGGTTTTCCCTCTGATATAGGAATATTAGAGGTATCACTCTCCTCATCATCATTATTTTGTATATATGTGTATGTATGTGTATGTATGTGTATGTATTTGTATGTATGTGTATATATGTGTATGTATGTGTATGTATGTGTATGTATGTGTATGTATTTGTATATATGTGTATGTATGTGTATGTATGTGTATGTATGTGTATGTATTTGTATATATGTGTATGTATTTGTATATATGTGTATGTATGTGTATATATGTGTATGTATGTGTATATATGTGTATGTATGTGTATGTATGTGTATGTATGTGTATGTATGTGTATGTATGTGTATGTACGTCTATATATGTGTATATATGTGTATGTATGTGTATGTATGTGTATGTATGTGTATATATGTGTATGTATGTGTATATATGTGTATATATGTGTATGTATGTGTATATATGTGTATGTATGTGTATGTATGTGTCATGTGACCAACAACAAACTAAACACTGTTTCACAATAGTAAATTGGACATTCATGGAAAGACAAATCATATTTAATGCATCTTTTTCTATAAATTTGACAAATTTGAAAATTTGTCACACAGTATATCTAGATCTTTTTCAAACAATCACCCATAGATTCCCCCCATACCATCCCCATTCACAACCACCCCCATCACCACCCCCACCATCCGCATCACCATACATTTTTTAATGGAATAGCCCTTGCATGTATCACAGTCATGGAGTATTATTTCAGGAGAGTTTTATTTTTAAAGTAACATTTCATCATGTTTTAATTTTACCATACAGAAAGGTTTCCCTCAGTATTTTGAAAAGAAGATCAGAACTTGGGTTTTCAAACATAATTACTTTATTTTCACAAGCTCCAAAGAACGGCTTTCAGAAATTTGATACTGTCAATCCAGGACATGTTGCAATTTGAAAACAAAAATAATGTTACGATATCCGTTACAAAAATCTAGTCATGTGACAATGGCGTTAAACCGTCAAAAACGTGATGCCATTTAGTTTTATTTCAAAGCGCTTGTTAGAAAAACTGTCAAAAACACTGAAATGTGTTAGAAACGTGTTAAGCAGTATTGAAATGTTGACTTTGGCGACAGTCGTTTAATGGTCGCAAATCATGTTTAATACAGTTAACCGTGTAGTACTTAAAGGAAGTACGTCTGGATTGGTATAATTTTTAGAATTTATCTGGCCTGGAATTCACCAACCATTCTTCAAATTAGTCTTAGACTTGAGCTAACGTACTGAAAATTCGTTCACAAATATTTCCATGACCTTCAAAGATAAACAATCCTAAGAAGTTTCTATTTATTAGTATGCATCATATTTATACATAGCAGCTTGTTATGAACGTTTATTCTGTAAACTTATAGAAATATTTGTGATTGAAATTTGCATACTTGAGCTTAAGTCTAAGAATATTCTCAAGAATGGTTGGTGAATTCAAGGCCAGATCAGATCCATTATATAATTAATTGATAAAAATAAACTAAATGAGCCATACAACACCAAAAGAAATTACGCTGAACATATAAAATAAACAACCCGAAGAAGGTATTTCCTAACTATGGTGATGCGCCAGGTATAGCTATTTTATTGGCGGTTACTATATAAAATAAATCGCAATGTATTGCAAAGTGAGCGTCATGTGTAGATATTGCCAGTTTGCTCTGGGTGACAGCTATTTATGACACTGGGTATTTCTCTATGGACACCTTGTTGTAAGTTATAATGTTTAGTTATTGCGCTGTATATAAGAAACTGGTAATGCATGAATTATTTCACATTTTAAATTGGTCATTTCATACTTTTTTATGTTTTTAAACAAATTGGGCCCCAAAAACTGATGTACTCCCTTTAAGGTAATTAGTTATTCCTGTTTCAGAGGCATCAGCAAGGAATTATTTCCTGAATAGTTTCAATAACGTTATGTTTCAGAGGCGTCAAAAATGAACATCTTCCTGAAGAGTTTCAATAAATTATTCTTATTATTGATTATATAACCTGAACACAGTTGTTCTCTGGAGCCGATAAGAAGCACAGCATATAATGAACTAAACTCAGGCACGATTTACATAAGGCCAGAGTTTTTTGATTTTTAGCTCAACTGATCAGAGATCAGCGGAGCTTATGCCGTGGTGCGGCGTCCGTCGTCCGTCCGTCCGTCCGTCTGTCTGTCTGTCCGTCTGTCCGTAAACTTTTATTTGTAGCGACTTCACAGCTGAAACTACTGGATGGATATTCATGAAACTTTACAGAAATGTTGCCCATAAAGTCTAGTTGATCCTAGCAAAAATTCATGTTGATGTGAAATCCAAGATGGCCACCAAAGCTAAAAATAGAGTTTTAAAATACAAGTTTGTAGCGACTTCTTCTTGAAAACTATAAGTGATATTGATATGGGACTTTTTCTAAAATGATCAGCATGACATGATGTTGATCCTAGTCAAAAATCGTTTTGATTCAACGTTAAACATGGCTGCCAGCGGCCATCTTTGTTTTCATAGAGTTATATAGTAAAAACGTGTAGCGACTTCTTCTCTGAAACTACTTGGCGGATTGTCATGAAACTTTACAGGAATGTTGCTCTTGATGTCTAATTGATCCTAGAAAAATTTCAGGTCGGCCGGAAATTCAAGATGGCCGTCACAGCTAAAAATAGATTTTTAAAAAATAAGTTTGTAGCGACTACTTCTTGAAAACTATAAGTGATATTGATATGGGACTTTTTCTAAAATGATCAGCATTACATGGTGTTGATCCTAGTCAAAAATCGTTTTGATTCAACATTAAACATGGCTGCCAGCGGCCATCTTTGTTTACATTGAGTTATATAGTAAAAACTTGTAGCGACTACTCCTCTGAAACGACTTGGCGGATTGTCATGAAACTTTACAGGAATGTTGCTCTTGATGTCTAATTGATCCTATCAAAATTTCAGGTCGGCCGGAAATTCAAGATGGCCGTCACAGCTAAAAATAGATTTTTAAAAAATAAGTTTGTAGCGACTACTTCTTGAAAACTATAAGTGATATTGATATGGGACTTTTTCTAAAATGATCAGCATGACATGATGTAGATCCTTGTGGAAAAATATTTTGATTCGACGTTAAACATGGCTGCCAGTGGCCATCTTTGGTTACATAGAGTTATATAGTAAAAACTTGTAGCGACTACTCCTCTGAAACTACTTGACGGATGTTCATGAAACTTCACAGGAATGTTGCTCTTGATGTCTAATTGATCCTAGAAAAATTTCAGGTCGGCCGGAAATTCAAGATGGCCGCCACAGCTAAAAATAGATTTAAAATAAATAAGTTTGTAGCGACTACTTCTTCAAAACAATAAGAGATATTGATATGGGACTTTTTCTAAAATGATCAGTATGACATGATGTTGGTCCTTGTCGAAAATCGTTTTGATTTGACCTTAAACATGGCTGCTTTGTTTACATAGAGTTATATAATGAAAACTTGTAGCGACTACTTCTTTGAAACTACTTGACGGATTTTCATGAAACTTCACAGGAATGTTGCTCTTAATGTCTTATTGATCTTAGCAAAATTTCAGGTCGGCCGGAAATTCAAGATGGCCGCCACGGTTAAAAATAGATTTTCAAAAAACAAGTCTGTAGCGACTACTTCCTGAAATCAAAATCAATCAGTAGAGCTTCAAGGTCATTGACCTCTTGTTAGATTTACGGACCCGCCAACTGCAAGTTTTGCCGAAACTCAAAAAAAAAAAAAGAATCTTTTTTTTTTAACTTTAAAAATAAAGCTCTGTTGAAGCAGGAGAGGCAGATAGGTCTCACAATACTGAAAGTTTCTCTCAGTTGCCTGACTTCATATTTTTATTTTTTTATTTATTTATTTTTAAAGTTAAAAAATATGAAGTCAGGCACTTTTTTTTTTAACTTTAAAAATAAATAAATAAATAAAAAAATAAAAATATGAAGTCAGGCAACTGAGAGAAATTTCAGTATTGTGAGACCTATCTGCCTCTCCTGCTTCAACAGAGCCTTAAAAGCATCCACACGGAATGCTAAAAAAACAGAAGCAAAAACAATGATTTTTGGATGTATGAAAGTGCTAATTCAAACTGTGAAATAACGTTGGTTAAAAATTTAAGAATTGAATGTTATTTTTATGTGTTTCGTCAAGGTATGGAATAATACAGTAACATATTAAAATGGCATATTTTGGTCACCATCTTAATTTTATTTTTATTTTTTTCCCCTCCTCCTACCCTCAACTTTTAGAAAAAAATCCGTGAATCAATTAATAAAAAAAAACTGGCCTAATCAAAACTAAAATGTTACAATTTCGACCCTTTTCACTATCAAATTTGTTATAACAATAGATCATGAAATAAAAAACATCACATAAATACTCCTCTGGTGTTTACATACTATTCATGAGTTAGATAATAAAGTGACAACGTAGAAATTGTTAATAAGAATTGAATACAAAATAACAAACACCTTAGAAACATAAAACTTAATATAATTATCATGTTTACAGAAATAAACTTGTTTGTTATTCAGCTATTCGTTCATGTTTTACCTAATTGTAGTATTGTAGTAGTAACACATTATATCAAACTGAGGATCTTACATTCTTGAATATTGTGAATTGTGTATTATTGAATAAACAAACAGATTGCATGTGGTAGAATGGCATCAAGTTCATATTTAAATGTATTGTTACAATTTCAAACCGATAATCACGTACAGTTTTTCAGCCACAATGGAGAAAACTGTAACTGATGTTGTAATAACTTCAACAATCCATTTGCATATGTTGCTATGAATATTTTGATGTTGCATTGATGTATTGTAACATACCTGCAATAAAATATTATTAAACTAATAAACAAATTGATTTGATTAGAAGCCCTGTCGAGTATATATCTTTCCATTCAACGAGTTTAGTAAAACCAGAAGTACACAATCATGAATATAAGATTCTATTTACCAAATAACACCCGTACAGTGTGAAAGTTTCACTTTAATGTTGTCAGTTTACTATAACAAGCCAACATTTTGTAAGTGATATTGCGTTGCTATGACGTCAGTTACGTGTCATTATGTGGCTGTAATGCATTCCCACTACAAACAATACTACGGCACCATCTGCCTAATTTAAGGTTCCTTACATTAATGTAAGATTTCAAAATGATAAATATAAGCTTTGTCTGAACGTATCATATGATACACCGTATAAATAAATGAGCTTAAGGGTAAATGTTTTGCTCAGTAGCTGTTGTGTGCAAACAAAGCAATTCAGTCCCTATTTAGAAAGTTACTACACTAGTGTATTATGATATTTTAACTCCTAGAAGCCATGCTATGTGATAAATCCATGTCAAAGTGTATGAGTTCTGTATTAATACTCTCCTTGATTGATTTATAAGTAGAGACCATGTAATGCCTTTCATATTCATGTCTCCTGATATCAACTGGAGCAGATATTTAAACGTTTTCCCTAACATTTCAGATACTCAAAATTTACCCAGGCTAGACTACAGACAGATGGTGACGTTATGGACCAATCCCCTGTTCATGTTTCCGGAACTCCTGCCCCATGGTGGCTTCTTTAAGATGTCGGAACTCAAGAAAGATCGGGCCAGAGTCAAGTTTATTGAACCTGAAGACAAGTACAGACAGATGGTGACGTTATGGACCAATCCCCTGTTCATGTTTCCCAAACTCCTGCCCCATGGGCTAGACTACAGACAGATGGTGACATTATGGACCAATCCCCTGTTCATGTTTTCCGAACTCCTGCCCCATGGGCTAGACTACAGACAGATGGTAACGTTATGGACCAATCCTCTGTTCATGTTTCCCAAACTCCTGCCCCATGGTGGCTTCATTAAGATGTCGGAACTCAAGAAAGATCGGGCCAGGGTCAAGTTTATTGACCCTGAAGACAAGTAGGTACATTCCACATACCGTAATAGTCGGAGAATAGGCCGCATAAATATCACTGTTTTTAGTGGCTGCTAAAATTCTCCAGTAATAACGTTACGCAGAATGTGCTTACTAAAACATAAAAGTAAACAGTTGACAAAGTATTCAGAAGCCTTATAACTTAGGGTATTATGCAATCCTATCAATAGAATAGAATTGAATTTTGGTTTATCAAATAAATAGTTTAAATACATGATGTGTGAACTAATATACTATTCCCCATGAATTAACACTGCGCTTTTGGAAAAAAGGCGTAGCTTGCAGGGCCAAATGATTTATAGAACATATATTGTTTTGTTTATATAAACAACAACTAATAAGATCAGAAAACTTTGTTTTGGAGGTTGAGTTTCAAATTCGTTGTTTCAATTAATAGTCATTTTTATAAAAATTTGACAGTATTTTTGTTCACTTAAAGTCATGTCTCTTAATGTTCAAATTAACCATATTCTATCTTAAAGGGACACTGTCCGTAAGTAAGCAGATATTGAGCATAACCAAATAACTGTCTGACTTTTATTCAGTGAAATGTATACATGAAAACATGAGAATAGACCCTAAGAAGTATGTAGGAATACATTCGTGAGTTTGAAAAAAAAAAGTTTTAATTATTATATGTAAATAAAGTTGGACCCACAATATTTACCTTTTCTGCGATCGCGTGACTTCCATTAGCGCATTAGGTTTTCACCATAGTATGTATTGCACAATATGTATAGCCCGCTTAGCTCAATCGGTAGCGTTGTCCGACCACTTTATGCTCATGCACACTACACTATTATTACTGCGAGTGTAAAGAAAAGGCAATTTTAGTTTGGGCTGCGAGTTTAAACGCACAAAGTGGATTTTCTTTTTTTGTACCGCGATTGAATTCTGTTAAACAATCTTGCTTTTAATTAGTAAATATTGAATAATGTTTAGTGTGTGATGTTTGCGAACATAATTATTATGTGTTTTATAAGCTAAAAGTTACGGACAGTGTCCCTTTAACGTGTAATTTAGTGAAATTTTGAGTCTTATTCTTTATACCTAACATACCTGTTAATGTTGAAACAACCATATGCTGGTGTTTATCATAATGATGAATACATGTGATTTATTTTTCTTTCTTCTACAGAAGCAGAAGGGAACAATAGATTTCATTTTGGAGTGGCTGTGTTGTTGAGGTTGAGAGTATGAGAGAATCAAAATAATTTACGGTAAATTTTGTTGCATTTCCATCTGTTCTCTGTATAAACTATGTGCCATTTAAGTGTTCCTATTAAGCAAATAATCTATATCTCGTCTTAAACAAATACATAATATAGATAAATATATAAGCATATTTAAATACACACCGTAATAAATGTTGATTTAGCAGACACCTTATTTTAGCACCTTTAGCAGACGTTGTCCATGCGCAAATTCAAAATATCCATGACAAAAGTATGAACAATTGACCAAGTCATCTTAAATGAATCTATTATATAGAGAATATATACTTTCTCACTTAAATAAATATAAAACCATAGCTAACTGCACAAATTAGTTGCCTGTGTACTCTAATTTTGGCGTTTTGTGCTTATACTATTTATAAAACGAGTGTCGGCAAAATGCCATGATTAATCGTTTTATCAATAGGTAAGGTTATGCAGTTTATGGAACTGTCTCATCGAAGAGGAATAATTGAAAATTGCCTGAATTCTAGGAAGCTTGAGATCGTCAAAATAAAATTAAGCCTATGACCGAGCGCTAATTCATCATTGGGCTAATATGAAACAAATCTTAAAAAAATCCACATCCGCTATGCTAAAATTCGACTGTGGTAAATAAACATTTCTAACAGTACATGGAAACACAATAAACAAAAGTACAGTAAAAACAAACAAGAATGGTGTTCCACAGAACATTTGTGTCACCTGCCATGTGCTTACTTCATTTCATCAGCTTGGTTAGGTTTTATGAAAAGGGTCATAACTCTGCCAAAATGAAAGTTGGAGTTATTGGACATATTTAACGAACATAGGTCAAATGCTTTTCAAGTTATGACCAAGGGTAAGTAACAGTTTAAAGTGTGACGGACGAGGAACGAGACATATAAAGCGATCCCTAAGAGTCTATGCAGGCGACACAAAACGGGTGTATGTATATTGAATACTAGATAGGAATGTTGGCACTTTACACATGTGCTGGAAAATCTGATCTTACACATGAGGTAAGAAAAGTCGTCTGCATCAACCATGATGGAGATAACATCAGCAGTTGCATCACGTCATTGTGTAAATAAATATACAAATGGTCAATTGTTGGCGATATCAACACACGAATGTCTATGGTATGCAAGGAAAAGAATCAGTCCGGGTATCAGAATATCTGAAAAAATCAATAGTTTTACCTCGTGTTGGAATTCCAGATCTTCACTGGATGCCCATGAAAGATCCTTATATAATGAATGTAGCCCATTTTGGTGACCCAGTCCATTACATTGACATAATGTCATTTCAACTCCATTTTGGTGAGCCAGACAAAGCAAATTGTCATGAAGCCTAAAAACTTACTGGGAGCTGTAATAGGTCCATAACAATATGGATGGAAATAGTTTAATGAATTTGTGGATAAATTAAATATTATATGCACTTTTTGACCTGACAATGCATGTATGTACATGTATAGGTTGAATAGTTCAATGGCGCAAGGGAGGTTTTATATTTGTCACTTTTTCGAAGAAAACTAAACTTTTGGTATATCTCTTTCTTTTAGTCATTTTTCTTTGTCAAACTTTCAATATATACACTTATCGCATGTCTGAGAGTACTTCCTATTTTCCAAAGTCGTATGATATATTCAATACAGGAAACCGAAAGTGTACTGATATTTCGCAAGGGGGCATGGCTATCGATTAAACAGTTATAGAATATCCAACTTGGTGTTGCACGCATATATCATGAAAATATCTCGGCTTACGCCTCCATATATTTCATGATTTATGCACGTAACACCTCGTTGGACATTCTATAACTATTACTTATGCATCTTATATATACAGGTCAAGGTTGCAGTTAAGTTCAAATTCTTGGTTCAAAAATATTTTCTTTGTTTTTATCTAAACCTTACGTTCGATACTGTGGATCCAGAAATGTTTGCAAAGATTTTTTTTGTGCAAAAGTTCACGAATACAATATTTAATTTCTAATTATAAAACTAGCAGATAATAACACCAAAGAGTCTCAGAAAATAAATTAAGTAGATTTATGTATTACGGACAAGATCGGTGGGTTTATATACGTGTACAGGCCAGAAGCTTTTTATCGTAACTTTCAAAACCTTAATTTGTTATAAAGGTAATCTGTAATAATGATTATGCTTGCTATCCATTTCATTTCAAAGAGTGAGGATAAAATAACACTGTCAGCTCTAAACTTGCATACTTAAGATGGTCAGTAGTTTTATTTTTTCTGCAACATTGTCCAGTATGTGATGCACTAAAAACATTTTCTTATGCACTAATGTC
Organism: Cyrtodaria siliqua; assembly: GCA_037043455.1. NCBI lineage: Eukaryota > Metazoa > Mollusca > Bivalvia > Adapedonta > Hiatellidae > Cyrtodaria > Cyrtodaria siliqua. The sequence continues at coordinate 119,960 of JAWPHD010003855.1, read as the reverse complement.
AGAATGAGTGAAATTTTCTTATTTCAAATCAAACACTCTCACAGTGTCTAGACCCCAGAACTGGTACATAGTTACCATCATTGTAGAGTTAAGTTTATCAATACAGACAGATCGTGGACAGTATATTCCATCTGTCTGACCTACTATCACCCCAGTCTTCTGTTTCCCCCCCTCATCCACCTGTATCACATTGTGTGACCCCCACCCACACACAAACACACTGCCATCATTGTCCACACACACTCCGTAGGCACCACTGAGCTGCCCATCAGAGAATGTAGACAGGAGTTGGCCTGAGCTGTCCAGTGTCACCAATCCTTCTTTACGGTCTGCCACATAGATCTTGGTGCCATCAGGACTGACAGCAATATGATGGGCACTGGAGAACATCTTCACACCGTTGTTGTCTGTGTAGAGTGTACGTAGGCACGTGCCAGACGTGTTGTAGATGTATACTTTGTTGACTCTATCTGAGACATATAGTTGGTCATTGCTGTATGCTATGCCGTACACACGGTGATTCATCTGGATAGACCGTGTAACTGTCATCTTGCTGCCCACAGACACAAAGTGAATGGTTCTCTCCTCATCAGTCAATGCAGCTTCATGTTGGCCAGTGCTGCATACTGCTATTGGTCTGGCAGGTAGATCGCAGTGGTCAGTCACTTTGTATGTGGTGACTAGTCGTTTCAATTTCTGGTTGTTATTGTCAGTCAGTAGTATCGCTCCATTGGGCATCTGACAGGATCCTGTTATGTAGCACACAGTATTGTCCCCTTTAGTTCCTACGTTATAGTCTCTCCTATTGTCAACTTTGTAGAGTTGGTCCTTCTTCCGTTTCTTCACTTCTGGTTCAAGTTTCCCAAGATATTCTAAACTGGCAAGGAAGCTCTGTAGTTTCTGATCACTGATGAAGTGAATGCTGTCATTTCTGGGAGTTGCCAGCATAGTTTGGATCAGTTTATCTCCATCTGTCAATTGCTTCTGACACTTTTTAACATTGATAAATGTCTGAGACTCGTTGGTAGTACTGCTTGTATCCAGTTGTTGCTTCATTAGTTTCAGTTTGGTCATAAAGTTGTCGCAGGCATCAATGTCATCTTGGAGGTCTTTATCATTGTCCCTGTTAAGTTTCTCCAAATCATCTGTGACTTTCTTCTCAAGAGTGTCGAAGATTTTGTTCATTTGCTTTCGGAAATCTTTGATGCTTTGCAGAACATCTTTTCTTGACTTTCCAAGAGTGGCTTTTTTCTGCTGTCTTGTGGTTTTCATCTGTTCTATGTCTGTCTTGACACGTTCAATATTCTTGTTCACTGTCAGGAAGTCTTGACTCTGGGCTATACCTTTTGCCACATCAGGTATGAAGTGCATATCCTCACATGCCCTGAAATAAAGAAAAGTGCTCATGGTGCCTTGCCAAATGCGAATTTAAAATGTACTGTCGACGATTTTAAAGAGTTTGGATTATTTGGGATTTTATGTACCTTTTCTTCTCGGAAAATTACTATTGTAAGATTTTCTTCATTTTAGATGTACATGTAGTTTAAACAGTTAATATTGTGAAAATTGCCCTATAAAGATATAATGTGTAAACACAAAAGTAAATATATATTCAAGAGGCGATTCTATTGGTGGAACTACCATTGTGATCTATTGATATTGCCGATCTGCTATTGTGATACTATTGATGGAACTACTATTGTGATCTATTGATATTGCTGATCTGCTATTGTGATACTATTGGTGGAACTACCATTGTGATCTATTGGTATTGCTGATCTACTATTTTGATACTATTGGTGGAACTACTATTATGATCTATTGATATTGCTGATCTGCTATTGTGATACTATTGGTGGAACTACCATTGTGATCTTTGGATATTGCTGATCTGCTATTGTGATACTATTGGTGGAACTACCATTGTGATCTATTGCTATTGCTGATCTACTATTTTGATACTATTGGTGGAACTACCATTGTGATCTATTGCTATTGTTCATCTGCTATTGTGATACTATTGGTGGAACTACAATTGTGATCTATTGCTATTGCTCATTGTGATACTATTGGTGGAACTACCATTGTGATCTATTGCTATTGCTCATCTGCTATTGTGATACTATTGCAGTAGTACTAAAACAGATTATAAGGCATCTTTTCCATTATTCAAAACTTATTTTGTACCTTACTGTATTCAATTTGTATGTAATGAAAACAAGAAAGTTCATTCCACATTTAAAAAAAATTATGTATCCACTTTTTGCAACTTAAGACATTTTAAGTATTTAATACCTATATTGTGATGGAACCTGTCAAGTGTAAAGATACTATTCTGACAGGTTTGGTACATGAAACAAAAAAGTTGACAATATATGTAATCACAAAAATAATACCGGTATGTAAATTAACCAAACTTGCAAACTAATGAAACCATCGATAGTTGAGGGTAATTATTGCAATTGTTACTGAAATTAAAATTTACTAGCGATATAGTACTATTGGGCACTTCTGCAATGTATTGATAATTGTATATATTGTTGACTCGGCCTTCTCTGTACAAAACCGAACAACGAAACTACTTTGTAGATTTCCGTAATCCGGTATTTTAAATGGATATAGAAATCGACGACACAATTCCGATGCATCTCAAGCAAAATGGAAAAGACCGAATGATAATTCAGCCCTCATTTGCATAGTTATATCACTAGTGGATTATCAAAAATATTGAATGGTGTTATTTCACTCCAGAACCATAATTATGTGATAATCGCCCTTAATGCAATATTTTATGATGTATATAGTGACATTTTGTAGCCTTCTCGCTCGTCAGTGTTATACAATGGTACCTTTTTATTTAAAACCTCCGACACAATTTGTCACTTATCTGGAAACAGTGTGGTATACCAATCAGAAGCATTCGTTCCAAGTTGAAGCGGAAATATTAACGGATCAATAATAAATAATTAATGTAAATCTGACCTAAGCTAACGTCATGACCCCCATTATCGTGGTACGTCATTACGCGCGATATTTATGATATGTGACGATGAGTGACGTCACAGCTTGTGAGCTATTTTTACCAGAAGGGAATGCCCAACACTGTTGGAATATAAAAACTAAATCAACTGCATCAATTTTCCTAAAGTATTAATAAAAGTAAAAATCTGTTAAAGAACAACTATTTTTTAAGTTTGGACAATGTTTCTACCTCATATATATCCCCATAACAAAGTTACTTCTGTTTACATTCATCCATCTGTTGTCTTAGAATGCAGATGCTGCTTCTACTGGGTCACACCAGTTCGGACTATTCCATTTTTTCTGAAGGAGTATTCATAAAAAGGCATTGCTTAGCACATACCGTACTTCCTATAATAAAGAGCATTTACTCTGCCAAGCCAAATTCTCGATATTTGGGTTTCAAATTAAAAAAGAGCGATCATGGACTGGCTTTTGGACTTGTGTTTTTGATTTAAAATAATTATAGAACATAAAAAATGCCTATATTTATATTCCTAATTTTAGAGTTCACGAAATTATTGTTTACAATTGAACTCCAAACCGTGATATATTAAACGATAATTCACAGTAAACAATGTTCTATTTCTTAAATAACACTAGAGGATAACGTTACCTGTGTTCATATTACATGTGCTTATCTCGATCTTGTCTTTTTACTTACCATTTGCAAAGAAATCAAAAATCTTAAGTATATGTACATTTTTAGAGTTTATACGGTACAGTTAGTAAAACCATGAGCTGGTCATGTGATCTGATACAATACGCAAAAAGTCGGTAAGTAAACACGTGTCCGCTACAATTATCCAATTTAAGATTTAGATGATATTATATGTGTAAATCATGTTTACATCAATTAAACCTTGTCTAAATAAAGTTTTAATTAACTTCACAACATGGTTTACCCTTAAAATATCTCATTTGGATCATTTTTCGAATTGCCACGATAATGGGGACCCTCTATCAATAATGGAATCTTCCGACCCAATCGGTATAGTTCACGACATCCGGTAAAAAGTGATTCACGGGAGACAATTTTGTCAATGTAAACAAAGATGATATATTACTGAATTCAGAGGTCATTGAAATCGAGAACAATTAAGAATGGTTGTAGGGCAGTTCATGTTTCACCAGGATATATCACGATAATGTTAAGCACAATTTGCATGTTTTTAATCATTTTAAAACAGATATTTTCTAAATATCATTTAAAACAGAATTGATAAACCTTGACATTAAAAGCCTGCTCTTAAAGATCTACTGCACATGCCCACACTGATATATTGCTGGGTTTAATCAGAGGGACCATTGTAACTCTGAGATGTGAGAATTTATTGTAGTGGCAACATGTGAAACTGTCACTCAGTTTAGGAGCTAGCTGTATATATTCTGTCAGATATAAGACTGGGGATGCTGCATAGAAATATCACTTTTTAGTTCCTCGATGACCCGGATGGTAAAGACGCTGCATTTGAAACCTTCTCATCTCTTACTGCTGCAGGTTCGAATCCCACTGGGAGCTCGACTTGTGAGAAAGTGTCGATTTTGACGGATGGCGGTAGGTATACAGTACTGGTTCTACCCAGGAAAAAGTGGGTAGTAAGCCTCCACCATGAAAATATTGACCGTCTTATATAGCCTTACATGTGCTGAAACTCACGTAAAACACCATTCAACAAACCACTTTCATGTTAAAATCTGCTATCGACAGATATAGTCAATGCAATTGCTGACAATGACTTACAACATGTACTTGCAATCAGAGCAACTATTCCTCAAATGTGTTAATGTATCCAAGTATGAACATGTATGTAAAACAGGATATGTAGCATTCACGGACCACAGTCAACCCAGCATGCATCATTACAAACAACAATTACAAGGACCACAGTCAACCCAGCATGCATCGTTACAAACAACAATTACAAGGACCACAGTCAACCCATCATGCATCGTTACAAACAACAATTACAAGGACCACAGTCAACCCAGCATGCATCGTAACAAACAACAATTACAAGGACCACAGTCAACCCAGCATGCATCGTTACCAACAACAATTACAAGGACCACAGTCAACCCAGCATACATCGTTACAAACAACAATTACAAGGACCACAGTCAACCCAGCATGCATCGTTACAAACAACAATTACAAGGACCACAGTCAGCTCAGCATGCATCATTACAAACAACAATTACAAGGACCACAGTCAGCCCAGCATGCATCATTACAACAATTACAAGGACCACAGTCAACCCAGCATGCATCATAACAACAATTACAAGGACCACAGTCAACCCATCATGCATCATTACAACAATTACAAGGACCACAGTCAACCCAGCATGCATCATTACCAACAACAGTTACAAGGACCACAGTCAACCCAGCATGCATCATTACAACAATTACAAGGACCACAGTCAACCCAGCATGCATCGTAACAAACAACAATTACAAGGACCACAGTCAACCCAGCATGCATCGTTACAAACAACAATTACAAGGACCACAGCCAACCCAGCATGCATCGTTACAAACAACAATTACAAGGACTACAGTCAACCCAGCCTGCATCGTTACAAACAACAATTACAAGGACCACAGTCAACCCAGCATGCACCGCTACAAACAACAATTACAAGGACCACAGTCAACCCAGCATGCATCGTTACAAACAACAATTACAAGGACCACAGTCAACCCAGCATGCATCGTTACAAACAACAATTACAAGGACCACAGTCAACCCAGCATGCACCGCTACAAACAACAATTACAAGGACCACAGTCAACCCAGCATGCATCGTTACAAACAACAATTACAAGGATAAAAGGCAAGGAATGTGACATCACAAACCGAGTTGGATACTTTAAACTTAAACTTTATTATTTGATTAAACGCCTATTTCTACATACACAGTATACATTCAATGGCGTTGTACAATGATTAAAATACATGAAAATTAGTAAATAAAATGCATGTCATATAAAACAAATTATTACTCAGAAACAACAATTTTAAGCATTATATCAAAGAAATTCATGGAAATAGAAACTTATATATACATGGAAGAAAAATATTATACTGCATAGAATAAAAATCCAAAGTACGCAAATACTATACAAAAATATACTGTTTCTAACTCAAATAATTTTTAAAAGAGTTGCGATAGGAATATCATAATATAGAAATCAATAATCGCTTTATTACACACAACAGTCATATCCCATGAAGCACACTGCTCTTAGAAAAGAGAAAAATAGTCTCTGAAAAAATGAGTCTTTAACTGCTTCTTAAAAATGTCCACAGTTTCACTCTGTCTGATTTCAATGGGAAGTTTATTCCACAATCTCGGACCTACTGTGCTAAAGCTTCTATCTGCAAAAGTCTTATTTTTATTAAATGTCGCAACAAATGATCCTACAGATGATTGAGATGATCTTAATGAGCGTTTTGCGGTTTGAGGAGTCAACAAATCAATTAAGTATGCTGGTGCTTTTCCTACAGAACAATTATACATATACACAAGGATCTTGAAATTTATACGTGCTTTGATGGGAAGCCAATGTAAATCAAACAATGCTTGTTTTGAACTCTCAAATTTGGTTTGATTTAATACTAGTTTAGCACACATGTTTTGTATCCGTTGAAGTTTTGAAAGCTCAGTTTGGGAAATGCCGTACAAAATGACATTACAATAGTCCAAATGAGATATTACAAGTGATAGAACAAGTGTTTCAGTGGCATCAGAAGACAAATACTGTCGAATACTCTTGATCTTAAAATAGCTAAGCATAGCGGTTTTACATTTTCGTTTGATATGTTCTTTAAAACTTAATGATTCGTCTAAAAATGCACCAAGATATCTAATACAATGCTGTTTTTCAACGTTTTTACCACAGATATTGATTTCATTTGCATCACATTTGTCTAGTTGTTGGCGGCTACCACATTCAATAAATTCAGTTTTTGTACTGTTCATCTTTAACTTGTTCCCATTCATCCATTCATTTGTATCTACTGCAAAGTCTGAAAGTTCCTGTATAGCAGTCGCTTCTTCAGATGGTTTAAAGCGTCTATTTGCCGTATGGTCGTCGGCAAACCCATGAACCGAAATTGAAGGAGGTACAATGTCAAATATTGTCCCAGCGTAGGTCAAGTAGAGCCATGGGCCCAAACAACTACCCTGGGGGACACTACAATCCAGCTCACGCACTGACGACAAGTTCGAGTTAACGCTCACCCGACAACTGCACGGTCTCAAGTACGAGTCCACCCATTCCAGAGCGGATTTACAAACACCATACTGGCACTCGAGTACATCAAGTAAAATGCTATGGTCAACAGTGTCGAATGCAGCACTTAAATCAAGAGCAATCAAAGCAATGACTTCTTGATGTTCCATGCCTTCGAGAATATCATTTACAAGACGGAGAAGGGCAGTCTCGCATGAGTGAGACTGGCGATATGCACTCTGATTTGTTGGTAGAAGATTGTTGGCACTAGCATGTTTACTCAGTTGGTAAAGTGCAGCTTTCTCAATAAGTTTTGATAAGAAAGTTAAATTACTGACGGGTCGATAGTTGGCAAAAATTAGTTCAAGACCCGACTTTTTCAACAAAGGTCTGACTACCGCCTGTTTCCACTTAGTTGGGAATACGCCTTGCGTCAGAGAAAGATTCACAAGCCGAGTGATCGTTGGTAAGAGCTCATTAAGAAACAGTTTTAACACTTTTGTAGGTAATACGTCGATCTCACAAGACTTTGTTTTTAACTGATTGATTAGTTTCTCGATCTGATCCTCTGTAAATTCCACAAAACGATCAAACGATGGAACATCTTTACGAGGTGGTTTAAAGTTTCCATAGTCTTTCAAAGATTCTCGTATTTTAGCGATCTTATTCATAAAAAAGTCTGCAAATTGGTCAGCAAGTGTGTTCTCATTTTCCACTGGTGGCATAGGATTTTCGGACTTGCTACCGGTGAGTTCCTTCACAATTTGGTGAAGTTTCTTCGAGTCACCTTTTGCCTCCATAACCTTTCCACTGAGAGTACGGCATTTTTCTTTTTTCAGAGCAGAGTGATATTTAAAACGAGCACATTTGAATATTTCATAGTCACGTGATTGCCGGTGTAATCGCCAAAGTCTTTCAGCTCGACGCATCACTCGCTTCAGGGTCATAATGCTCTCACTAAACCAGGGTTTGGGCGTTCTATAGATTTGTACTTTCTCTTTAATTGGTGCATGTGTGTTGAGTAGTTGTTCAATGTTGTTTTCAAACTGATTTACATATTCGTCAACGGTATCATAAGTAATTGTCATTTCTCTCAGATCTTTTGCGAACGCTTCATTATCCATATTTTTGAAGTCCCGAAATGAAACAGATTTACTCACAATGTTCTCTTTTTTAATCTTGGTGACGCATTTAATAACACAGTGGTCAGATAAAAACGAGCCTGGCTCACATGAAAGTAATTCAATCCCGTTTGCGAGCTCAGTAATCACAAGATCCAGACTTTGTCCCTCGATTTGAGTCGGGAAATCGACATGCTGTTTCAATCCAAGAGCAGTCAATGAATTGTTGAAATTCAAAATAGCACTACTTTTGTCATTTATGTGTAAGTTGAAATCGCCCATTATAACCAGGTTCGAATATTTGGCTACAATGTCTTCCATAAACGGAAAGAATTCATTCACAAATTGATTTGGTGTTGCTAAATTGGGAGGTCGATAAATGCCAACACAATGTATTGTCATACTTTTGAAAACTAATTGCCAAACACCATACTCAAAGCTTCTCTTTGCACCCGATAGTAGTCTACGCATGTTAATACCAACACGACACGTGAGAGCGACACCGCCACCAGATCTATTTTGTCTATTTGCAACACTAACTTTGTACTGTACATGGAAATGAGTTTCATCCACAATATCTAGAGCATATGATCAGTTGAAAGCATTGTTATAATATTTATAATATTCAACAGTTGCTATACCCTTGATATAAGAGCCGTTTAAGCCAGTAGAGCATTCACAGGCCCTCTTGGGCCTCTTGTTTTAAATCCTCTGACACAATTTGTCACTTATCTGGAAACAAGGTGGTATGTATTGACCAATCAGAAACATTCGTTCCAAGGTGAAGCTTAAATATTAACGGATCAATACTCAATAATTAATGTGGAGTAGAATTGTTTTGGTCAATTTAAATCTGACTTAAACTAAGCACAATATCCATGTTATTAATCATTTTAAAATAAATATTTTCTAAATATCATTTAAAACAGAATTTCTATACCCATGTATCATATTCAACAATTGCTATACCCTTGTATAATATTCAACAGTTACTATATCCGTGTATAATATTCAACAGTTGCTATACCCATGTATAATATTCAACAGTTACTATACCCATGTATAATATTCAACAGTTGCTATACCCGTGTAAAATATTCAACAGTTAATTGCTATACCCATGTCATACATGTGATACCTCATGGCGTGAGATAGAATCTCACGGAATTTTAACCCTCCTCCTTGCCCCACGGAATAGTGTGAAAAACTCCCGTAAAAACGATCTCAAAACAGTTTGCCATTGCTCCAATTTGTTTCTTGGTCTTAATCATTAAGATGCTTGATTTTAAATACAAATGTTTGTCTTAAGAATAAGCAAGCGTGGAGATGATCAAGACTTGTTCATTGTCCCATGGCTCTGTTGTTTTTATAATTTTGACACCTCTTACCTGGGGCCCTAGGGGTAATGTTTGATCGGCAGACAGTTTATCTAATCAAAGGATTAACCTAGTAGCTTGCTGTTGACGTCATTAATGATGTAGGTAATTAAATGGCATATGACTTGAAACAAACTGCTATCATTTATATAGACATGGAAAATGAAAATTATTGGATAGAGAAAACGGAAGTAGAATTTTCATTTGGAGTTTCTATTTCTCAGGGCTTTTGGACAATACAAATAGGTATCTAAATAATAGTGTTAGATGATATTAAATGTTTGTATCATAATTGTCATTCAGCTTTCATAATTATAAAAAAAAAAAAATTTTTTTTTTCTAAAGCATGAAAATATAATATCTTTTAATGAAATTAATGTTATGACTCCCTTTTCTAAAAGAAATTAGTAAAAAATATTTTAAAAACTGTATTTTATGGCATTCATTTATAATATTTTGGTAAAAAAATACCCTGCTTATGCTAACATTTATGATTAATAAAAACTCCCAGATTTTTGCATGAATCTCCCTTAAAAAAATCACTAAACTCCCAGATTGAGGTCCTGAAAATATCACATGTATGCCATGTATAATATTCAACAGTTGCTATACCCGTGTATAATATTCAACAGTTGCTATACCCATGTATAATATTCAACAGTTGCTATACCCATGTATAATATTCAACAGTTACTATACCCATGTATAATATTCAACAGTTGCTATACCCGTGTATAATATTCAACAGTTGCTATACCCATATATAATATTGAACAGGTGCTATACCCGTGTATAATATTGAACAGGGGCTATACCCGTGTATAATATTGAACAGGTGCTATACCCGTGTATAATATTGAACAGGTGCTATACCCGTGTATAATATTCAACAGTTGCTATACCCATGTATTATATTCAACAGTTGCTATACCCGTGTATAATATTCAACAGGTGCTATACCCGTGTATAATATTCGTGTATAATATTCAACAGGTGCTATACCCGTGTATAATATTCAACAGGTGCTATACCCATGTATAATATTCAACAGTTGCTATACCTGTGTATAATATTCAACAGTTACTATACCCGTGTATAATATTCAACAGGTGCTATACCCATGTATAATATTCAACAGATGCTATACCCATATATAATATTCAACAGTTACTCTACCCGTGTATAATATTCAACAGGTTCTATACCCATATATTGAACAGGTGTTATACCCATGTATAATATTCAACAGTTGCTATACCCGTGTATAATATTTAACAGTTACTATACCCATATATAATATTGAACAGGTGCTATACCCATATATTGAACAAGTGTTAAACCCATGTATAATATTCAACAGTTGCTATACCCGTGTATAATATTCAACAGTTGCTATACCCGTGTATAATATTCAGCAGTTGCTATACCCGTGTAGAATATTCAACAGTTACTATACCCATATATAATATTGAACAGGTGCTATACCCATATATAATATTGAACAGTTGCTATACCCATGTATAATATTGAACAGTTGCTATACCCGTGTATAATATTCAACAGTTGCTATACCCATGTATAATATTGAACAATTGCTATACCCGTGTATAATATTCAACAGTTACTATACCCATATATAATATTGAACAGGTGCTATACCCATTAATTGAACAAGTGTTATACCCATGTATAATATTCAACAGTTGCTATACCCATGTATAATATTCAACAGTTGCTATACCCGTGTATAATATTCAGCAGTTGCTATACCCGTGAAGAATATTCAACAGTTACTATACCCATATATAATATTGAACAGGTGCTATACCCATATATAATATTGAACAGTTGCTATACCCATGTATAATATTGAACAGTTGCTATACCCGTGTATAATATTCAACAGTTGCTATACCCATATATAGAACAGGTGTTATACCCATGTATAATATTCAACAGTTGCTATACCCGTGTATAATATTTAACAGTTACTATACCCATATATAATATTGAACAGGTGCTATACCCATATATTGAACAAGTGTTATACCCATGTATAATATTCAACAGTTGCTATACCCGTGTATAATATTCAACAGTTGCTATACCCGTGTATAATATTCAGCAGTTGCTATACCCATGTAGAATATTCAACAGTTACTATACCCATATATAATATTGAACAGGTGCTATACCCATATATAATATTGAACAGTTGCTATACCCATGTATAATATTCAACAGTTGCTATACCCATGTATAATATTCAACAGTTGCTATACCCATGTATAATATTCAACAGTTACCATACCATATATAATATTGAACAGGTGCTATACCCATATATTGAACAAGTGTTATACCCATGTATAATATTCAACAGTTGCTATACCCGTGTATAATATTCAACAGTTGCTATACCCGTGTATAATATTCAGCAGTTGCTATACCCGTGTAGTATATTCAACAGTTACTATACCCATATATAATATTGAACAGGTGCTATACCCATATATAATATTGAACAGTTGCTATACCCATGTATAATATTGAACAGTTGCTATACCCGTGTATAATATTCAACAGTTGCTATACCCATGTATAATATTCAACAGTTGCTATACCCGTGTATAATATTCAACAGTTACTATACCCGTGTATAATATTCAACAGTTGCTATACCCGTGTATAATATTCAACAGTTACTATACCCATATATAATATTGAACAGGTGCTATACCCATATATAATATTGAACATGTGTTATACCCATGTATAATATTCAACAGTTACTATACCCATGTATAATATTCAACAGTTGCTATACCCATGTGTAATATTGAATAGTTGCTATACCCATGTATAATATTCAACAGTTGTTGTACCCATGTATAATATTCAACAGTTGCTATACCCATGTGTAATAATGAACAGTTGCTATACCCGTCCGTGTATAATATTGAACAGTTGCTATACCCATGTTTAATATTCAACAGTTGTTATACCCATGTATGATATTCAACAGTTTTTATACCCATGTATAATATTCAACAGTTGCTATACCCATGTATAATATTCAACAGTTGCTATACCCATGTATAATATTCAACAGTTGCTATACCCATGTATGGAACTGTTGAGTGATAGAATGAACACAATTTGGTGTTTATTACAGCATGTCAGCATATTTGTCATGTGGATGGATGTAAAACGTAGACTAATCGAGTTGAGCGGAAATGATTTACATTTGAAAAACTTCAAAGTCCCATAACTCTGCCAAAAATCATTGAACTAGAACGTCCTGACAATATGCGCTACTAAACATCGTAGTGATACTACCTATAAAGTATCATGAAATCCGTGACTCTGGCAAAAATCATTCAACTGGAAAATCCTGACAGTACTACTAGACATCACACTGATACTTCCTGTAAAGTTTCATGGAAATTGGATGAAAAACTTAGAAGGAGTTGAGTGGACAAGCTTTAGAATTGAACAATTTCAACCGGAAAATCCTGACAGTATATGCTAGTAGACATCATACTGATACTTCCTGTGAAGTTTTGTGAAAATCAAATGAAAAATGTAGGAGGAGTTGAGTGGACAAGCTTAAGATTTGAACAAAATCAAAGTACCATAATTCAGCCAAAATCATTCAATCGGAACGTCCTGCAATATGAGCTACTAGGCATCATACTGATACTTCTCATTGTTCTTCTTTACCTTATTTCTCCACAACACATCTTGGTTCTCCAGTGTTGGACTACTGCATGAACTTCAATGCATACCTTACAAAGAAACAGGTTGCAGTCCATGCAGTAGTGAAAATCAGATGAGAAACTTAAATGGATACTTTTCGTGAAAATCAGATGAAAACGTAGGAGGAGTTGAGTGGACAAGCTTTAGAGTCGAAAAACTTCTAAGTACCATAACTCTGCCTAAAATCATTCAACCGGAACGTCCTGACAATATGCACTACTAGACATCTTCCTGATACTTCTTATGAAGTTTCATGGAAATCGGATGAATTTCTGAGAGCATAATAAGTATAGCTTTTATTAAAATGTTAAGGAAATAAGTTAAGGGAGTGGTAGCGGCTGCAGAACTTTATTTCTTTAAAATTATAGTAAGTGATCTCTCACTGACTTATAGTTCAACCTGCCCATTCTCTGGCAGGTTTCTTTATCTGCACGCGAGCAGTAGTTAAACATGCCCACTGTCACGGTGACCCTCTTAATTGACAACTTTCATAGATAATTTCCTTGATCTACTGTATGCACACAGTGTTAGGCGAAGCTTAGTTTCTCCATATTTGGAATTCCAGTACACTGAACCACTTAATGAAATCACTTAAATGATACTGCAAATTTTGTTCCCATATGAAAATTGGACTCCCACATATTGCTCCCTTATTATTCCAAAATGAATTGCTCTCTTATTCAAAATGAATTGCTCCCTTATTATTCCAAAATGAATGGCTCCCTTATTATTCCAAAATGAATTGCTCTCTTATTATTCCACAATGAATTGCTCCCTTATTATTCCAAAATGAACTGCTCCCTTCTTATTCTAAAATGAATTGCTCCCTTATTATTTCACAATGAATTGCTCTCATATTATTCCAAAATGAATTGCTCTCTATTATTCCAAAATGAATTGCTCCCTTATTATTCCAAAATGAACTGCTCCGTCATTATTCTAAAATGAATTGCTCCCTTATTATTCCACAATGAATTGCTCTCAAATTATTCTAAAATGAATTGCTCTCATCATTCCAAAATGAATTGCTCCCTTATTATTCCACAATGAATTGCTCCCTTATTATTCCAAAATGAATTGCTCTCTTATTATTCCAAAATGAATTGCTCCCTTATTATTCCCAAATGCAGGCCTGTAAAATTCCACTCGTCCACTCATCATGACGAGTGACTTGTCAGGTCAAGCGAGTGGATATTTCCTTCTGGTCGTCCTTACGGATGAGTGACTTTTGACATTAGTAACAAAATAAATCAAGTCTTTATTGTTTCCTTTTATTCTGGCGAAAAAATTGCAGAAAGCGTTCGCTTAAGGGGTCATTTCACCAAGGATTGTTTTGGTCCCGAGAGTACCCGATCCTTTTTCTGGTCGATCGGCCGCATTTTTGCGAAAATAATCGGGAACGTGCGAGCACTGTCCCGCACTACCCTATACATTCGGGGGAAGATCTGTCGCGATCGCCTCAGTCCTCCGAGGGTCGGGTACCGAAAAAGTGATCGGCTACTGTTTTTAAAAATGTTGAAAAACAGTAGCCGATCAAAAACCGTCGGCCCGGGGTCGTCTTGGTCGTCCGAGGGTCCCCTGAAGGTCCCCTTGTCTCGCCCGCCCTCTGGAGCTTTCGTATAGCCTCTGCAGCTCTCTACCGAGGGTCGTGCGTAGTGTCGGCAGAGTGTACGCACCCGACCCTCACCAGATATCAAAGCCAGAGAATTAAAACCCAAATGTTTTAATGAAACAAAACACATGTAAAAATCCTTTAAAATGTCACAAAGAATTAATTGTTACTAAATACAACAGCAAGACATATATTTACTCAAAATTATTATAAATAATAATAAATTTACAAATTAATACCAATGCCAGAGAATTATAAACCAAATATAAAATAAAAACTGCACACTTTTCTCAGAACAGGTACTGAAACAAAACACACTTGAAAACCCTTTAAAAAGTCACAAAAACTTACTTCTTTTTGGAATATTTTCTCTTGGTCCTTGGCCTCCTCCTCAGCATATTTCCTAATGTAATAACATTTTGCTGTGCTATGGCAGAACGAAGTTGTAGAGCTACAACAAGCCCCAGCACTGCTTGTTGGTCCATGACCTTCCCTGGCTGGTCAGAAAGTGATGAACGGCTTCGATCTGAGCGGTTTATATAGTCGGGCCTTTAAAAACACCGATCTCCGGCCGATCTAGGCAAATTTGGTCGGCCGAAGAACGTCCGAAGATCGTTTAAATCGTCCGAAGACCGTTTACTTTCGGCTACCTGCGTCAACATACGCCTACATTCGGCCACTCTCGCGCGAAGAACGGCGGAAATCGGCCGAAAGCGTCCTCTCTCGAGCCGGGATCGCCCATTTTCGGCCTCTCTCGGCCGAACAACGCGCGCAGAGCGCTCACTTGCGCGCGAGAAGCGGGTCTCTACCGGGGCTTTGCCGTGTACCTGCGGGTACTTGTGCGAACTTTCGCATACTTGCGCCCCGGAAACGTGTCGATCGCGCGAGGAACGTCCGAGAATCGTCCCCCCGCCATGGTCCATTGGTCGGGACTCAATCGGGTCAAAAAAAGGGGGCGACTGGAGGCGATTCAGGACGACAATCGGACAGATCAAAAAATTGATTGATCGGTGACAATCTGGTCCAGATCGGGCCGATTGGAAAAAAACAATCCTTGGTGAAATGACCCCTTTAAACAAAATAAATAGCTGATAAATTACACTCAAATACATCGGAAGTAAATATGAAAATATTAGTTAGCCATGGTTACTTTGGTGATAGGTATAAAGCCGAGATTTTTGAAGTTAGTAGGCTGTGTGGTGATCAAACTATCCAATACTAAACTAGTAGTTTTTATCAATAAAACACTGTAACCGGACCATTATATATGATATGACGACATTTTACCGTAAAAATGTCGAAGAAAATAGACATGTCTATAGAATGTTTTTGGAGGAGAGTTGGTGGAGATGACGAAAAAATACAAATAGAGAATTGCATAAATATAAAAATGCAATAAAAGCAGTATGATAGTACCAAATGCTAGCGTGTTTTGCAGGAGAAAAGACTGGAGGATACACAGTTGTATTATCACAGTGACTTACATAAACAGTTGCTTTTGAAATGTTAAAATGATGTCATATCTCATTGTAAGTGCCTTTCATAATTATTAAGTGGACAAGCTAGTCATACCTTAGATGGGATCTAGTCATTTATTTGATACTTTGATGGTGTTACATGTAGTTTGTTTATCTAAATAAACTGTTCTTGATTGACACTGATTTACCTTGTGTAGCACTAGCAGTAAGCAAAAATATGAAGGCGATTCCAGTTCAAAATTAAGGGCGAGTACAAAGTTGATAAGGACAAGTGGATTTTTTTTCACTAGTCCTGCAGGACTAGTTGTCTTTGTAAAAATTATACAGGCCTGCAAATGAATTGCTCCCTTATTATTCCCAAATGGATTGCTCCCTTATTATTTCAAAATGAATTGCTCCCTTATTATTCCAAAATGAATTGCTCCCTAATTATTCCCTAATGAATAGCTCCCTTATTATTCCAAAATGAATTGCTCCCTTATTATTACAGAAATAAATTGCTCCCTTATTATTCCCAAATAAATTGCTCCCTTATTATTCCAAAATGAATTATAATAGCTCCCTTATTCCACAATGAATTGCTCCCTTTATTCCAAAATGAATTGCTCCCTTATTATTCAAAAATAAATTGCTCCATTATTATTCAAAAATTGTATTGTAAAATAGAAGAGGTTACTTATACAAGATTAACAAGCAAGATTTAACACAACAATCTTTTTTTTAAAGTAAAATTTATTAAAACTACCTTAATAATGCTTGAAACTCTACAATTTGGGTGGATTGAGAAGTACTTCAGATATATAGTACTACACTGATATTTTGTATCTAATTCTCATTTCCTGTAGTGTGAACTACATGACTTGTCCCACCCACATGATGCTCCCTAGCTATATACAGATATATAGTACTACACTGATATTTTGTATCTAATTCTCATTTCCTGTAGTGTGAACTACATGACTTGTTTCACCCACATGATGCTCCCTAGCTATATAGATATATAGTACTACACTGATATTTTGTATCTAATTCTCATTTCCTGTAGTGTGAACTACATGACTTGTTTCACCCACATGATGCTCCCTAGCTATATAGATATATAGTACTACACTGATATTTTGTATCTAATTCTCATTTCCTGTAGTGTGAACTACATGACTTGTTCCACCCACATGAAGCTCCCTAGCTATATATAGATATATAGTACTACACTGATATTTTGTATCTAATTCTCATTTCCTGTAAGTGCGAACTACATGACTTGTTCCACCCAGATGATGCTTCCTAGCTAAATACAGATATATAGTCAGCGGACGTATTTACCACTTTGTTTCAAATATGAATATTGCATAGTAATTTATAACCGATGCAAAGAAGAGTAACCCACATTTAATGATTTATAGTTTCCTTGATTTTCAAGCTTTGTTTACATAGTACATAGAATTAAATTTTTAAAAAATCTGGACATGAGGACAGGTAAGGTATTTATGCCATATTGACAGACATGTGGACAGATAAGGTATTTATGCAATATTGACAGACATGCAGACAGATAAGGTATTTATGCAATATTGATAGACATGCGGACAGATAAGGTATTTATGCAATATTGATAGACATGCAGACAGATAAGGTATTTATGCCATATTGACAGACATGTGGACAGATAATGTATTTATGCAATATTGACAAGACATGCAGACAGATAAGGTATTTATGCCATATATTGACGGACATGCAGACAGATAAGGTATTTATGCAATATTGACAGACATGCGGACATATAAGATATGTATGCCATATTGACAGACATGAGAACAGATAAGGTGTTTATGCAATATTGAAAGACATGCAGACAAATAACTGAATGAGCAATGAGGAAACTGTTCTTTTTGCACTGTTCTGTGGTAAACATAGAAATTATGTCAACAGATCTCTACTTGCCATAGATGATCAATAATAGAAATAATAAATAAAGTACCTGTGTTCGAGTGAAATGCAAACGTGACATCCGACATGGTCATGATTCCCACAGAACATCTCTACAGTCTTGCCACTGTGCTGGGAGCATATCTCCGTTGGCATCGAAGCACTTCTCTTTGGTTTCCCCCACTTCTTCACCTTATTTCTGCCCAGTAAGTTATGGTTCTCCAGTGTTGGAATACTGCCATGAACTTCAATGCATACCTTACATAGAAACAGGTTGCAGTCCATGCAGTAGTGGGTAGCCTCTATTGTCTTCTCATGTTTGTCACACCATGAACATTTAAAATCAAATACTTGATCAGATCCTCCCTGGACAGATCTTGAAAACACTCCTCCTGTAGCCATTTTGATTTTTGTTCAGTGAATACCTCAATTATTAATAAATTAGCAATGTATATGTCTAATTAATATACTACATGTAGATGGTCCGTGATGTTTCTCTTACAGCAAACAGTTTTTAGAAAATATTAAACACTCAAATATTACTTCCTTCACAAGAACACCCCATACATAATCACAAACAGAATATACACCAGTCGTAGTCCTTGTCAATGGTCTAAAATTAGAACAATTGTTAATGAATTGGATATCATGTTATCTATGCATGCTGTATATTTAAGTTTTCTGCAGTGATATTGATTTATAAATTTATAATAAAGATTATATTGAATATTGAAGCATTTTAAACTTGGACCATGTAGTTATTTTCTGGGGCAGAGCATTATAAATAAACTTCTTTTCAACAGTGAATGAACCAAAGTTGTAAATATAACTTAAAGATGAATGGCCACCCTTTTTGTAGTATATTATCAATTAGTCCGGCCGTGCCTCCGCTAAACCTTGCAAAGTAGTCTATAGTTTTTTAGCTTTACTGATCAGAGATCAGCAGAGCTTATGCCGGGGTGCGGCGTCCGGCGTCCGTCTGTCTGTCCGTAAACTTTTATTTGTAGCGACAACTCCTCTGAAACTACTGGATGGATATTCATGAAACTTTACAGAAATGTTGCCCATAAAGTCTTGTTGATCCTAGCAAAAATTCATGTTGATGTGAAATCCAAGATGGCCGCCAAAGCTAAAAATTGAGTTTTAAAATTCAAGTTTGTAGCGACTACTTCTTGAAAACTATAAGTGATATTGATATGGGTCTTTTTCTGAAATGATCAGCATGACATGATGTTGATCCTTGTCAAAAACCGTTTTGATTCAACATTAAACATGGCTGCCAGCGGCCATCTTTGTTTACATAGAGTTATATTGTAAAAACTTGTAGCGACTACTCCTCTGAAACTACTTGACGGATTGTCATGAAACTTTACAGGAATGTTGCTCTTGATGTCTCATTGATCCTAGCAAAATTTCAGATCTGCCAGAAATTCAAGATGGCCGTCACAGCTAAAAATAGATTTTTAAAAAATAAGTTTGTAGCGACTACTTCTTGAAAACTATAAGTGATATTGATATGGGACTTTTTCTAAAATGATCAGCATGACATGATGTTGATCCTTGTGGAAAATTATTTTGATTCGACATTAAACATGGCTGCCAGTGGCCATCTTTGGTTACATAGAGTTATATAGTAAAAACTTGTAGCGACTACTCCTCTGAAACTACTTGACGGATGTTCATGAAACTTCACAGGAATGTTGCTCTTGATGTCTAGTTGATCCTAGAAAAATTTCAGGTCAGCCGGAAATTCAAGATGGCCGCCACAGCTAAAAATAGATTTAAAATAAATAAGTTTGTAGAGACTACTTCTTCAAAACTATAAGAGATATTGATATGGGACTTTTTCTAAAATGATCAGTATGATATGATATTGGTCCTTGTCGAAAATCGTTTTGATTTGACGTTAAACATGGCTACCAGTGGCCATCTTTGTTTACATAGAGTTATATAATGAAAACTTGTAGCGACTACTCCTCTGAAACTACTTGACGGATGTTCATGAAGCTTCACAGGAATGTTGCTCTTAATGTCTTATTGATCCTAGCAAAATTTCAGGTCGGCCGGAAATTCAAGATGGCCGCCACGGTTAAAAATAGATTTTCAAAAAACAAGTCTGTAGCGACTACTTGCCCCTAAAATCAAAATCAATCGGTAGAGCTTCAAGGTCATTGACCTCTTGTTTTTCTGTTGATTTTATGAGATATGGGTATATATGTCACCATCTACTCCTTTCCTGTCTTTGGTTACAAGACTTAGAGATGCGATCATCAGGAGTCACTGTGAGCTTTAGGCCAGAAATGGGGAATTAATGGTAGAGTCCAGCTCACGTATAACGCTGGTGGTGACACGGGGTCAGTTCAGTAATTGAACTTACGTTTAGAATCCTTTTCTTGTGAGTTCAATAAACACAATGTTATACAGTTTTGTTGTATTTTAATAATTATATTTAACGATGTCTATTCCGTTATATAAAGTTCAGCACATTAAAAGTTCACAATGTCATAAATATTAATTGAAGTTTTCTAAAAGACTGTGGCCGACTTATAATGAAGTCACTGTTTTGCCACTTAAAGAAACCTCAACCTGTGTCCACTAATGCCTGCTCAGCACTCCCTTTTTCTCGTCCCCAAAAGCCTTTTCTTACAAAAAGGAATCAACCAATGAAAATTAAGTTAACATATAACCAATCAATTTGTGTTCCTTAAAGAACCAATTAAAATCCAGTTAACATACAATATTATTACCCAATCAAGACCAAATGTCAAATATCCTTTAATAAGCCACATAACTCATTTCCACAGCTTGTGTCCTGGCATATTCATAAACAAAGATAACAATAGGTGTCACTCAGTATTAACTCTTGGGAGTAATTAAACCGATTCTAAATATGATAGGCCAGAAATGGGGAATTAATGGTAGAGTCCAGCTCACGTATAACTCCTGGTGGTGACACGGGGTCAGTTCAGTAATTGAACTTACGTTTAGAATCCTTTTCTTGTGAGTTCAATAAACACAATGTTATACAGTTTTGTTGTATTTTAATAATTATATTTAACAATGTCTATTCCGTTATATAAAGTTCAGCACATTAAAAGTTCACAATGTCATAAATATTAATTGAATTTTTCTAAAAGACTGTGGCCGACTTATAATGAAGTCACTGTTTTGCCACTTAAAGAAACCTCAACGTGTCCACTAATGCCTGCTCAGCAATCCCTTTTTCTCGTCCCCAAAAGCCTTTTCTTACAAAAAGGAATCAACCAATGAAAATTAAGTTAACATATAACCAATCAATTTGTGTTCCTTAAAGAACCAATTAAAATCCAGTTAACATACAATATTATTACCCAATCAAGACCAAATGTCAAATATCCTTTAATAAGCCACATAACTCATTTCCACAGCTTGTGTCCTGGCATATTCATAAACAAAGATAACAATAGGTGTCACTCAGTATTAACTCTTGGGAGTAATTAAACCCATTCTAAATATGATTGTCAGGAAATTCCCAACACCTCAAGCCATCCTTCTTGAGAATAGACACATAATAGTATTGATAACAATATATACAAACAGGTGATTTCTGTGAAAAACAATTGGTTTATAATAATCCACTACAACAGATGTTCTTAACAATATTTGAATTTCAAATGTTCATATTATGTACTACTGTAAATAAGTTTTTGTTAAAAAATAAGTTACTGCAACTGACCCATAGTGTATGCATATAACATATATGCCATTGAAGATTCCAAGTGATGCAACGGTTGCATCCTTGGGCATTATGGAATATCCAAGATGGCGTCCAATATGGCCGCCAAAATATAACACAAAATATGATGTCGTTTCAATAATGTTTTATCTATTGATTTAGTATGCTTTGTTAATTATGAGCAACGGATATCTATTAAGATGTCACAAAATGATAAGCTTTTATCATTATCTATATTTAGATATCCAATATGGCGGGAAAAATAGGGAAAAACATATTTTCAACGCATAACCACATTATTACGTCAGTTTTAATCATCGTTGCCGGTTGTTAGCCACATTATTATGTCAATTATAATATTTGTAGCCAGTGTTTGGCATATAAACTATATAAATACTTCATTTTGGCAATAAGTCTCGTATATAATAAATTATGTTAAATGTTAATTATATTAATTTTAATAACATAACTAAATTATTAATTACAATAAAGCATGATAGATTGAGCCTGATACTGTCATTGTTTTGAGTTTGACTGATGTTATTCAATTTTAATTACTTGTCATATATCACTAAACCTATAGATGTAATGATGCCAATAATGAACAATTACTTCCCTTTGTTGCAAATCCGCCATTTATAAAGTAAGATATTATTTTCGAGCCATTTTGTTCTGGCAGTCTACATGTAAAGAAATAAATTGCAAACATACTTTTTGATGACATTGAAGCGATAGCAGCGGGTAAGTATCTTTAATTTCATGCATGAATGGTGTGTTTTATTAAACTGTCTTATAGTTTATTACAAAATACGATAAATACTAAAACAAAGAACTTGTTATTTTGAAGTTAATAGAATAACCTAACATACTGGAATGCGTGTTGAGGATTTATAAATTACTTTTCATATTATTGAACATTCATTATAACTCAAAACGTAAACTATTACAATTTCTCATTTCTTATTTTATAACATACAGTTACTTCCCCTTTTAATCCATATTCGCCATTTGCAGAAATAATTACTCCCCGTATTTGCCGTTTGTACAAGTAGCGATTATCTCCCCTTTTATTTATCTCTCTTCCAAATTGCCAAAGAGGACATATACTTTACATACACTTTCTCTTTTTTCAGGATACATATGTATATTCGATGGAACAGGAGTCACCATGGCAGAATGTTACTTTAAAACAGTAGACTGATGTCGTCACGAGGAGCAAACCGATCTAAGCTACGCCTGTCCAGCCTGGATAAACACTATTATAAACGCCAGCAGAAGTTATGGTGATGGACTGAGTGATGACTTGCAGTATAAAATTGAACAAGATAGTTCTTGTACAATCCGGTGGCACAGGAACTGTGTTTCGACGTACACGTTCCGCTTTCATTTAAATTTACACTTGAAGCGATCTGGCACAAGTGAAGAGGGCAGTTCTGTATCGCCACTAAAGCGTAGAAGAAGGTCAGACACACCCAAGTTTATTCCACAGGAACATTGTGTATTTTGTGGCGAATCATGCCAAGTGACTAAAGACAAAAAGCATCCAAAATGATGGAGACGAGCGTATCTTTTCAGAACAGGTGAATATAAGGATTTAAAAATGGAAATACTGGACATCTGCAGTAGCAGAAACGATAAGTTAGCAGAAGAAGTGCGTGGGAGAATAGAAGGTATTATAAGTGATTTGCATGCTGCCGATGCTCGTTACCATGTCGATTGTAGAGCTAATTTCATGTCACCACGATCTGTAGCAGTATCTTCTACGCCGTCAGCTCCAGAGGAACCTGATGCAGCATTTAATACAATATGTACGAGAATTGCTTCAGAATCATCGCGGGTGTGGAATTCTGTAGAGCTGTTTGATATCTACAAAGACCTTGGCGGCTCTTCCCTGACCAGACGGACATTTGTAAATAAACTTTCTGATCACTTGGTGACGACTTAGTTATTTTGTCTGCATCCTTACATGGTCCCCTCTCAGATTGGAAGCATCCTTACATGGTCCCCTCTCAGATTGGAAGCATCCTTACATGGTCCCCTCTCAGATTGGAAGCATCCTGACATGGTCACCTCTCAGATTTGATTATCCTGATCTGTCAACAAATAAGGCTGCCATTACTTAAAATAGTCCATAGTAGGTTTATTTTGGAAAAAAATACTCATTGTTTTCATTTTCAGACGGAGCTTCAGAGTTTTGCGGAGAGGTCTGAGATGATGTACGCCAGCACTGCATACAGGGCTGCAAATCTGCAGGAGGCCCTGGCTGTTGTTAACGACCTGACTGGGACAAACCTCTGGAGTTGCAAGCAGACATTGTCGCAAAACTCGAGAAAGTGGCATTCAAAAATAAATATGGTAAGGTTGGACTTATGATTCAGATGCATGGTAATTATTGTAATAGCTAGGTTTGAGATTATATTGACAAGAAGTGATCAAATTGTCATTGGAAATAGACATAAAGAAGAATTCATGACGTAAAATAAAATCTGTTTATTTGTGAGTCATTTCTATATACAGATATTCATAATGCGGTGTTGACAAATAATGCATATAAGCAAGAGGAGAACTATCAAAATACTAATAAACATCTGTAATGCCCCTTAACTCCGAGTTAACCTCTGACAGGAAGTAACTGTGAACATTTCTGTAAAGGAACATTTTGTACAGAAATCTCACAATCAAGTTTTACAGTATCTTATCCACACCATTATCTACACTGTTTACAATCTCTCACATAATATAAGTACAGGCATTTTATCATAACAGACAAAACTTGCAATAACCTTCATAACACAAAACAGAAATTAATTAAAAAGATGAAAAGATGTCTCATTTCATCAAAATATTCTGTGCTTTGAAGAAGTTGACTTACAGTCAGATAAGACGCATCATTGATTTAGTGCTATTCCAGCAAAATATGTATGTGGGGTAGAAATACCGTTAAATAATAGAGGCCCAAGAGTTGTTGTAGTGTATTTGTTGTTCTTGTTCTACAGTTGAACATGCATGGAAAGACAAATCATATTTAATGCATCTTTTTCTATAAATTTGACAAATTTAAAAATTTGACACAGACAGTATAACTAGATCTTTTTCAAACAACCATCCCCATTCTCCCCACCCCCCACCCACCCTCTAACCATCACCACCCTCATCATCACCCCAACCATCCCCATCACCACCACACGCTTTTTAATGGAATAGCCCTTGCATGTATCACATGGAGAATTATTTCAGGAGAGTTTTATTTTTAAAGTGATATTTTGTCATGTTTAAATTTTACCGTATGGAAATGTTCCCTGAGTATTTTGAAAAGAAGGAATATAATTACAGTGACTTGGGTCTAAAAAGAATTTGAAAGGAGAAAATTGGAAATCGACGTACATGATAAATATAAAAATATTGCAGTTCCTAAGTTTTTTAAGTATCATTTAGTTAGTGTTTTAACAGACTCCAAAGAATCAGTTTTATAAAAAAAGAAAAAATCTATTGATTAATTGGAATATTATTTAATTTGCCAGAAACATAAATATGTTTTTGACGCTTTATCTAAACGAAAAAAAAAATTAATGGAGAAGATATTGCAGAATAGGCGTTTTGGTAGGGCAGATCCAGTGACATTTTTATTGCAATACATTCTGGCACTAAAACGAGAGATAGGTAAGATTTTAACAACTTTGATATTGTCAGTCCAGGGCGGTTGCATTTTTTAAAATGGTCAGACAAAACAAATTTTACGCTGTTAAATCATTACTTAAGATAACTAGTTATTTCTGTTTCAGAGGCGTCAAAAATGAACATCTTCCTGCAAACTTTCAATAATGTTACGTTTCAGAGGTGTCCAAAATGAACATGTTCCTGCAGACTTTCAATAACTTATTCTTATTATTGGTTATCTTAACCTGAACACAGTTGTTGTCTGGAGCCAGTAAAAAGAACAGCGTATAATGAACTAAACTTAGGTACGATTTACATATAAATTAAAAACTGTTTCAATTTAGATCATTTCCGCTATCAAATTCATTCTTAAAGAGGCACTACCTATATCTACGCGATTTTTAATGTAAAATATTAAATACTCAATATTACTGCATTTATATGTATACAAAGCTATTTTATGAGTATTCTAAGAAGAAACATGGTTTGTATTCCAGTTCTGTAAATTGATAATTATGATCAAAACAATATCTTGAATAAAATGCTGCCCAGCCGTTTATTCCTGATGGAGATGTACGAGTTTTTACGATTTTCTCGGACATGCGCAATGCGATTACAAACTATTCGGCGCAGTTCTGATAGCAAACGAATCGATCGGAACTCTTCGCTAGTCAGACGAGGTAGTTCCGATTGTAAACGAATAAGATCGGAAAATCTCCGCAATCGGCTTGTCTAAAACAACTACGAATACAATTTCAAAAATCTGATCTTTTCAATCCTGTTTTTCCATAGCAAAACGTATATTACATTGGGTGAAATTATTGCCATTTACCTTTTTCATAGTCCTCTTTATAATTAAGTAAAGTTTATATCAATTGGTGGACAAAAAGATATAGGTAGAACCTCTTTAAATCATCAAATAAAGTCCAAATAAAGACCACAGAAATAATCCCCTAGTGTTTACATGCTATTCATGAGTTATATAATCAAATGACAACGTAGAATTGAATACACATAACAAATCACCTAAGAAACATAAAACTTACTTTCATGTTTACAGAAATAAACATATGTTATTCAACTATTCATTGCACCCTATTTTACGTATTGTTTGGGGCGCTTGTTTCAGCCAAAGTTTTTTCTGCAGTAACTTGATCAATTTAAATAATACGTACATCAGTTATATATCATTAGAACTGGCAATTTTAGTGGTAAATAAAACTAATTTACTTTTGAAAATCAGTTGAGAAATGAATATTTTACAGCCAAAATGTTTTTTTGATGGGCTTTTCCTTTGTAAATTCCTTGGTGGTGCAGCAGAAAATAAAAATAACTTCAGTAATCCTTAATATTTTGTTATAAAACTTTCAAGGTGTCTTCTTAATTTACTAATATTCAACAATTTAAAACCATTTTTGGTTAAAAATTCTGAAAAAAAAAAAATCAAATTTGTTATGTAACATTGAATTGAATTGGGGTTTTAAGCGCACCAACACATGAAAAGGTTATATGGCAAAAACAGCTTTCGCACATGATTTTTTTTATTTCTCAACCGATTTTGAAAAGTAAGGTGTTTTTATTTACCACTAAAAATGCCTGTTTCACTGATATACACCTTATTTACGTACTAGATGAATTTTGTCTAAAAAGTCCAAAAGTCCTTTGGCTGAAACAAGTGCCCCAAACAATAATAGTATTCACATGGTGTATCAAATAGAGGATCTTACATTCGTGACAGTGTATTATTGAATAAAAAATTAAATAAATTGATTTGATTTGAGGCTCTGCCGAGTATATATCTTACCATTTAACAAGTTCATGAGAGACAGAAGTACACAATCATGAATATAAGATTCTATTTAGGGCTATTCCATTAAAACATACCCCAGGAAGGCAATTGAATAAACATCTATGGTGAAACCAATTTTCTGAAATTTGGTTCTTTAAACTCAATTTTGCATCCATGGGTTTCAAAAGTGCCTTCCTGGGGTCACATATATGTTTTAAGGAAATAGCCGTTCCCACATAACACCCATACAATGCGAAAGTTTGGCTTAAATGTTGTCAGTCAACCTCACAGGTAGTGCTATCAGTGTTGGGAACTAACAGTTTTTAAAAAAATGTCCCAGAGTACTGTAGTTATAGACTATATACTTATATAACTACATTACACTGGGATATTTTTTCATTAAACTTAAAATATGTTTGTTGTCAACAAATAACACATTGTTTTTTTCCTTAGTTTCCAACACTGATACCGCTACCTGTGGTTAACCTATAACAAGCCTACCATGAGGTAGATACCATCAACAGTTACATCAACCATGATGTAGATAACATCAACAGTTGCATCTACCATTATGTAGATAACATCAACAGTATCATCAACCATGATGTAGATACCATCAACAGTTACATCAACCATAATGTAGATACCATCAACAGTTACATCAACCATAATGTAGATACCATCAACAGTATCATCAACCATGATGTAGATACCATCAACAGTTACATCAACCATGATGTAGATACCATCAACAGTTACATCTACCATGATGTAGATACCATCAACAGTTGTATCAACCATGATGTAGATACCATCAACAGTTACATCAACCATGATGTAGATAACATCAGCAGTTACATCAACCATGGTGTAGATACCATCAACAGTTACATCAACGATGATGTAGATACCATCAACAGTTGTATCTACCATGATGTAGATACCATCAACAGTTACATCAACCATGATGTAGATACCATCAACAGTTACATCAACCATGATGTAGATACCATCAACAGTTGTATCTACCATGATGTAGATACCATCAACAGTTACATCAACCATGATGTAGATACCACCATGATGTAGATACCATCAACAGTTGCATCTACCATGATGTAGATACCATCAACAGTTACATCAACCATGATGTAGATACCATCAACAGTTGTATCTACCATGATGTAGATACCATCAACAGTTACATCAACCATGATGTAGATAACATCAGCAGTTACATCAACCATGGTGTAGATACCATCAACAGTTACATCAACCATGATGAAGATACCATCAACAGTTACATCAACCATGATGTAGATACCATCAACAGTTGTATCTACCATGATGTAGATACCATCAACAGTTACATCAACCATGATGTAGATACCATCAACAGTTACATCAACCATGATGTAGATACCATCAACAGTTGCATCTACCATGATGTAGATACCATCAACAGTTACATCAACCATGATGTAGATACCATCAACAGTTGTATCTACCATGATGTAGATACCATCAACAGTTGTATCTACCATGATGTAGATACCATCAACAGTTGTATCTACCATGATGTAGATACCATCAACAGTTACATCAACCATGATGTAGATACCATCAACAGTTGTATCCACCATGATGTAGATACCATCAACAGTTACATCAACCATGATGAAGATACCATCAACAGTTGTATCTACCATGATGTAGATACCATCAACAGTTACATCTACCATGATGTAGATACCATCAACAGTTGCATCCACCATGATGTAGATACCATCAACAGTTACATCAACCATGATGAAGATACCATCAACAGTTGCATCAACCATGATGTAGATACCATCAACAGTTGTATCAACCATGATGAAAATACCATCAACAGTTGTATCTACCATGATGTAGATACCATCAACAGTTACATCAACCATGATGTAGATACCATCAACAGTTACATCAACCATGATGAAGATACCATCAACAGTTGCATCAACCATGATGTAGATACCATCAACAGTTACATCAACCATGATGAAGATACCATCAACAATTGCATCTACCATGATGTAGATACCATCAACAGTTAAATCAACCATGATGTAGATACCATCAACAGTTGCATCTACCATGATGTAGATAACATCAACAGTTACATCAACCATGATGTAGATACCATCAACAGTTGTATCTACCATGATGTAGATACCATCAACAGTTGTATCTACCATGATGTAGATACCATCAACAGTTACATCAACCATGATGTAGATACCATCAACAGTTACATCAACCATGATGTAGATACCATCAACAGTTGCATCTACCATGATGTAGATACCATCAACAGTTACATTAACCATGATGTAGATACCATCAGCAGTTACATCAACCATGATGTAGATACCATCAACAGTTGTATCTACCATGATGTAGATACCATCAACAGTTACATCAACCATGATGTAGATAACATCAACAGTTACATCAACCATGATGTAGATACCATCAACAGTTGTATCTACCATGATGTAGATACCATCAACAGTTGCATCTACCATGATGTAGATACCATCAACAGTTACATCAATCATGATGTAGATACCATCAACAGTTACATCAACCATGATGTAGATACCATCAACAGTTGTATCTACCATGATGTAGATACCATCAACAGTTGCATCTACCATGATGTAGATAACATCAACAGTTACATCAACCATGATGTAGATAACATCAACAGTTACATCAACCATGATGTAGATACCATCAACAGTTGTATCTACCATGATGTAGATACCATCAACAGTTGCATCTACCATGATGTAGATACCATCAACAGTTACATCAACCATGATGTAGATACCATCAACAGTTACATCAACCATGATGTAGATACCATCAACAGTTGTATCTACCATGATGTAGATGCCATCAACAGTTGTATCTACCATGATGTAGATACCATCAACAGTTACATCAACCATGGTGTAGATACCATCAACAGTTACATCAACCATGATGTAGATACCATCAACAGTTGTATCTACCATGATGTAGATACCATCAACAGTTACATCAACAATGATGTAGATACCATCAACAGTTGCATCCACCATGATGTAGATACCATCAACAGTTACATCAACCATGATGAAGATACCATCAACAGTTGTATCTACCATGATGTAGATACCATCAACAGTTACATCAACCATGATGTAGATACCATCAACAGTTACATCAACCATGATGAAGATACCATCAACAGTTGCATCTACCATGATGTAGATACCATCAACAGTTACATCAACCATGATGTAGATACCATCAACAGTTACATCAACCATGATGAAGATACCATCAACAATTGCATCTACCATGATGTAGATACCATCAACAGTTACATCAACCATGATGTAGATACCATCAACAGTTGCATCTACCATGATGTAGATAACATCAACAGTTACATCAACCATGATGTAGATAACATCAACAGTTACATCAACCATGATGTAGATAACATCAACAGTTACATCAACCATGATGTAGATACCATCAACAGTTGCATCTACCATGATGTAGATACCATCAACAGTTGCATCTACCATGATGTAGATAACATCAACAGTTGCATCCACCATGATGTAGATACCATCAACAATTGCATCTACCATGATGTAGATACCATCAACAGTTACATCAACCATGATGTAGATACCATCAACAGTTACATCAACCATGATGTAGATACCATCAACAGTTGCATCTACCATGATGTAGTTAACATCAGCAGTATCATCAACCATGAGGTAGATACCATCAACAGTTACATCAACCATGATGTAGATAACATCAGCAGTTACATCAACCATGGTGTAGATAACATCAGCATTTATCAACTATGATGTAGATAACATCAACAGTTGCATCTACCATGATGTAGATAACATCAACTGTTGCATCATACATGATTTAGATAACATCAACAGTTGCATCAACCATGATGTAGATAACATCAACAGTTGCATCAACCATGATGCAGATAACATCAACAGTTGCATCAACCATGATGCAGATAACATCAACAGTTGCATCAACCATGATGCAGATAACATCAACAGTTGCATCAACCATGATGCAGATAACATCAACAGTTGCATCAACCATGATGTAGATACCATCAACAGTTGCATCAAACATGATGTAGATAACATCAACAGTTGCATCAACCATGATGTAGATAACATCAACAGTTGCATCAACCATGATGCAGATAATATCAACAGTTGCATCAACAACAATGTAGATAACATCAACAGTTGCATCAACCATGATATAGATAACATCAACAGTTGCATCAACCACAATGCAAATAAACTCAGCAGTTGCATTAACCATGATGCAAATAACATCAACAGTTGCATCAACCATGTAAATAAACATACAAATGGTTGATTGTGGCAACATCAACACACAAAGGTCGATGGTATGCAAGAAAAAGAATCAGTCATTGGTATAAGAGTTAACCCTTAGTAATAAATGAAAAGAAAATACATGTGTTGAAATTCCTGATCTTCACTGGATGCCCATTGAAAGATTCTTATATAACAAATGTGGGCCATTTTGGTGCCCTTGTCTATTAGATTTACATAATATCATTTATGTAAGTTCAACTCCATTTTGGTGCCCCAGTCCATTACATTGACATAATGTCATTTATGTTAGTTCAACTCCATTTTGGCGCCCCAGTCCATTACATTGACATAATGTCATTTATATTAGTTCAACTCCATTTTGGTGCCCCTGTCCATTACATTGGCATAATGTCATTTATGTTAGTTCAACTCCATTTTGGTGCCCCATTCCATTACATTGACATAATGTCATTTATATTAGTTCAACTCCATTTTGGTGCCCCTGTCCATTACATTGCATTATGTCATTTATGTTAGTTCAACTCCATTTTGGTGCCCCCAGTCCATTACATTGACATAATGTCATTTATATTAGTTCAACTCCATTTTTTGGTGCCCCTGTCCATTACATTGGCATAATGTCATTTATGTTAGTTCAACTCCATTTTGGTGCCCCAGTCCATTACATTGACATAATGTCATTTATGTTAGTTCAACTCCATTTTGGTGCCCCTGTCCATTACATTGGCATAATGTCATTTATGTTAGTTCAACTCCATTTTGGTGCCCCAGTCCATTACATTGACATAATGTCATTTATATTAGTTCAACTCCATTTTGGTGCCCGAGTCCATTACATTGGCATAATGTCATTTATGTTAGTTCAACTCCATTTTGGTGCCCCAGTCCATTACATTGACATAATGTCATTTATGTTAGTTCAACTCCATTTTGGTGCCCCAGTCCATTACTTTGGCATAATGTCATTTATGTTAGTTCAACTCCATTTTGGTGCCCCTGTCCATTACATTGGCATAATGTCATTTATGTTAGTTCAACTCCATTTTGGTGCCCCAGTCCATTACATTGACATAATGTCATTTATATTAGTTTAACTCCATTTTGGTGCCCCTGTCCATTACATTGACATAATGTCATTTATGTTAGTTCAACTCCATTTTGGTGCCCCAGACACAAATATGTATCATGATATTATGTACCAAATGACCTGCGCTGTAAACACATAGCCGTAACACATAGCGGTAACACATAACACATACGTGATGCATCATAGACACAAATATTTATTATAATATTATGTGCCACATGACCTGCGCTTAAACACATAACAATAACACGTAAACACATAACTGTAACACGTAACAGTAACATATAATAAATACGTAATGCATGTGCTATAAACACATAACTGTAACAAATAAACACATAACAGTAACACGTAAAAGTCACGTAAAAGTAACATATGACACATGCGTAATGCATCATAGACACACATATTTATCATATTATGTGCCACATGACCTGCGCTGTAAACACATAACTGTTACACATAACAGTAACACATAGCACATGCGTGATACATCATAGACACAAATATTTATCTTAGTATTGTGTGCCACATGACCTGCACTGTAAACACATAACTGTAACACATAACAGTGACACATAACACATGCATGATGCATCATAGACACATATATTTATCATGTAAGTCATGCAGGTTAAGACAGATTAGTAACATTTATAGCATGAAATACAAAAATTGGTTTTTCTAATTAACATAATAGTTTTGTTGCAAACCAGAGATAAGGCGTACTTGAATACAATGATACGTCACATCAAATAAATGGTATTGCGATTAAATAAAGTAATCCAAGTTAAGATAACTTCTAGATCAAAAACTGGTATAGTGACAGGATAGGTCATAAAATTTCAGAAAGAGTAAATAGTTTAATAATGTATTTAGCTTACATGCCTGATGCATCATAGACACATATATTGATCATGATATTATGTGCCCACATGACCTGCGCTGTAAACACATACTTGTAACATATAACTGTAGACACATAATTGTAACACATAACTGTAACTCATAACACATGCGTGATGCATCATTAGACACAAATATTTATCATAATATTATGTGCCACATGACCTGTGTTAAACACATAACTGTAACACATAACAGTGACACATAACTGTAACACATAACAGTGACACATAACAAATGCGTGATGCATCATAGACACATATATTTAGCATTTTTATTACACTCTAGTTTCATCCGTACTTTATACGCCAGCTGAGTGTGTCACGGATATACGGAATAAATTGCAATTTTATAAATAAAAAAACACTTATAATATCTTAAGACAATGTCTTACAACCAAGTGCGCTGACAGATAAACGGAATAAATAACATGATTAAATTAAATATATTTTTTAAAAATAATGGATGTCCCGTGCGTTCGGTTCACACCATTCAAAGATAATGTGTAAAAACGTTTTGTCATTCTCCGCTCGCGTGCCTAACCGTTTAGACGTGTATGATATTCTGGACATAAAAGTGAAAATAATTGAGATTATAACTTGAAAGGTAAACATCAGCTTTATAAAGGTAAGGATAATTTTATAACTTCAGATTTATTAATTTTTACAGCTTTTATAACTTCAGATTTATTTATTTTCTACAACTTTTGTGACATAACCGGATTTCAGAAACCCAACAATTCTCTTAAAATAAATTCTGAAAAGGCAGAGTACACGTATAGAACTTTTGAATCGCCAGCTTTAGAAAATATATCATTGTTTTTATTTGCATTTAGAATATATCATCGTTTTTAAATTGCATTTATTTATATATGATATCTCTACCCTTTCTTGTTTAGAACAATATAATTGTATATTTTATGTATTTATATATATATGTATGACATGTCACTCACTATAACTGACGTTTTAGTTTGTCACTATGATAACATTTTAATAATTGTAAATTAGCATGAGCAGTGAGGGTTTCGACGTTGAACTAAAGCTTTAAACTGCCAGTGATATTTCCCAAGGATATCAATGCTAATTAAATGAGTCTAACAAAATTTATATATTCTAAGGAGTTTAGCTAACGCTAGCTAGAGTCTTCCGTTTCAAAAACTTGCTTTGATAATATTGTCACCGACAAACTGAAACGACAAATGTAATAAGTTCTATTTTAAGTTGAGCGCTCAAACTTGATGTTTCAAATGGTTCAAACAGATAAGCAAATAAAGTATATTTGTTATTTTATATGTAATATATATAGTTTGTATACAGTCAATATTTGATATAACCACGATATATGCGTATATATTTTTAAATGGAATAAAGATATGCCCATTACACATGGTTTCGTAATTCTAATTATATCCATTAAAATAAAAAGACAGAATTTATATGATATTATTTTTGTCTAAAATTACAAGTTATAAAATGTCAAATTCTAAATGGTATTATACCATCAAATGTGCAACTGAGACTTACTATACATACTAATGGGCTAGAGACAGAGTTTATTCTCGCCTTGAAGTCGTCCCTTGAACGCTAAAACCATGTAAGTGACATTTTTCACAAAATCACTTTTTTACATAAATTAGTGTATTTAACCAAGATACATACCCCATAACTGTTTTTTAGGAAATTTCCCATTATTTAGTATTTTATTAACTATTTGCAAAATGATGTATCTTTGGTGGCTTTTTTTCTTAACGTAAAAACAGCGTAAGTGCACTTACACTGTTTTTGCATTAAAATTTAAACTGGACCTGCACTTAAGAGAACTGTGCACTTATTTACAATATGACATCACAACACATAACACATGACACATGACTGTGACATCTATTAGGCCAAATAAAAATTTATATGTGGTTCCGGTTTCCCGACCGACCCCGTTTTTATGGGCTTGTCCCAAACATTTCATGCCAAAAAAATATAAATAAATAAAATAAAATATAATTTAAGAAAAAAAGGAAAAAATAAAAATACCTGATATCAACATATATGTATTTAAGTTAGTTGATTAAGTTTTAAAAGTATTGAGTGATAAAAATACCAAATAAAAAAAAATTATTTTTAGAAAATAAATTATATTTTCCCTACCTGACCTACCCTATAAAAAATTATATAATAGGAACTACACATATATTACAGAGGATCTCGTTCCCATGTCATATAAGATTAATGAAACGAGTTATGAATTATTTTAAAATCAAAAATAATTCATAACAAGTATAATAAATGTTATATGGAATGGGA
Organism: Cyrtodaria siliqua; assembly: GCA_037043455.1. Lineage (NCBI taxonomy): Eukaryota > Metazoa > Mollusca > Bivalvia > Adapedonta > Hiatellidae > Cyrtodaria > Cyrtodaria siliqua. The sequence continues at coordinate 83,516 of JAWPHD010003855.1, read as the reverse complement.
ACGAGTTTAAGATCCTTTTTATCACATAACATTGCAATCAAATTAGTAAAAATTAATTCAGATGGACATAGAACCGCCACAACGTCGGACACACTTTAGCGCCAAAATGTCATAAAATATGTGACGTCGTAACATCGCGTCTCACACATAACGTTGCGTATAAAAGAGTTCGTGTTTTACCTCTTTGCAAAATAGCAGTTTACGCCAACTTTTTAACAAACCAACAACAATGTTTTGTAAAACGTGCATTATTTTTATAAGCTGTCACAAATAATAAGTTTATGACTCAGATCTGGGTGAATTTGTAATAAATAAAATAGTTTCAGTTAATGAACTTGCGTAGTGTACAGGTTTAACTCAACCAATCAAAATCGTTCCAGGTTATATTACGCGTGTGTCATACAATAGAATATTAAATGGGTGTTCGACACTGCTAACAAAGGACATTATGTGATAAAATCTTATTTGGCCTTACCTAAAAAATATATAAGATGTATAGAAGCCTGGAAGATACTTTGAAGAAAAGAAAAAGTGTATCGACTGTTAAAGGGACACTGTCCGTAAGTAAGCAGATATTGAGCATAACCAAATAACTGTCTGACTTTTATTCATTGAAATGTATACATGAAAACATGAGGATAGACCCTAAGAAGTATGTAGGAATACATTCGTGAGTTTGAAAAAAAAAAAGTTTTAATTATTAAATGTAAATAAAGTGGGACCCACAATATTTACCTTTTATGCGTTCACATGACTTCCATAGCGCACTAGGTTTTCACCATAGTATGTATTGCGTAATATGTATAGCCCGTTTAGCTCCGTCGGGAGTGAGTTCCGACAACTTTTACGCTCACGCACACTTATTTTTACTGCGAGTTTGGGCTGCGAGTTCAAACCCACGAAGTGGATTTGCTTTTTTTTTTGTACCGCGATAGAATTGCGTTAAACAATCTTGCTTTTAATTAGTAAATATTGAATAATGTTTAGTGTATAATGTTTGCGAACATAATTATTGGGTGTTTTATAAGCTAAAAGTTACGGACAGTGTCCCTTTAAGGACTTGTCTATTGGGAAACTAAGTTGAAAGGCATACTTCCTCAAAATTATGGCACTTGTCTCTGAGTTTTTCATATGAAATTCAGTGCTTGTTAGATGTGTCATTGAATTCTTTTTGGGGGTTTAATTAAGATACAATAAAAAATTAAATTTAAAAAAGAATTTAGTTGACAAGCTTACATATAAAACTGTAACCAGTTTGATGTAAGTATAAAAGGGGCCATTATTTTGTTAAAATAAAAGCATGAGTTATAGAACCAGGCTCTATGATGTTGTCTAATGATGCCGAATACATGTGTGAAGTTTTAATCCAGGATGTAAAGTAGTTTTGGAAATACAAGCTTACATACAAAACTATAACTGGGCACGAGCGATGACAACAGCTTTTTTTTTCGTCGAAAAAGTCGAGCGAAAATTGTTTACGACATCAGTTTTATGAAAGGACCTTTTGGGAATATTGCGTCAGCTATTTATGGGTGCTAATTTATGATGACACTGCTTAGGCAGTATTTTCAGGAATAATCAACTAAGTCAAACTTGTCGTATTATTTTATTATTGTAATTTTAAGAATTTTAATTTCATAGTCTCTTAAAATTCTTTTAGAACAGCATAGTTTAAATCATATCTTATGTTTAATATATATTTTACTGTACTATTAGTTTATAGAATGATAAATTTGCTGTTAACTATAGGATTTACGAACTATAGGATTTACGATAAATTCTAACACACTTTTGAAAATTTCTGCAATCCCACTGGTTGACGTTTAAAAAAATGTTCGACAATCAAATAATGCATAACCCATCACAAATCAAGTCATGTGTAGTTAAACCGTTAGAACCATGACATCATTAATTTTATTTCAATGTATTTTTGAATAAAAAAGCCAAAAATAATGAAATGCATTAAAAATGGGTTATCCAGTATTAAAATTCTGATTTTAGCAACATATCTGTAATTTAGCGGTCTCAAATTGTGTTAAACGGCTCCGCAAACGTCACCTTTTAAAATATTTTGCGACCATTAGTAACTGTATATACCATTGCAAAATACTGAATTTCAATGGAGTAAACCCTATAACTGCCACTGTATTAACTTCCTCAGTTAACAATATTAAGGGTTATGATATATCTTGCTTTTGTATTGTTGAGGAATTAACTGAAATTTCTGTGTTAAACAAAATAATAATATTGAATGATTTTTTTTAAAAATAATCTTTAACAGTTACTGTGGAATAGATATTTTTTTTTAAATTCCACACACAGATCCCACCAATGCTAAAAAAGAATCATAGCATTATTATTGATTTACCGGTAAACAAAATAAAAAAACATTTCTTAAAACTTCATAGCTTATTCACACATTTTTCATTAACAGGGAACGAAATTTTGGTTAAAATATCTTAAATAATGCTAATAAAGAGATAAATAACATTAGAGCAAAAAGCCAGTAAGTGCAAATACAAAAAAATTTGCACTCAAATTTTAAGTACAAAAACCAGTAAGTGATCTTACATGGTTTTTGCGTTCAAGTTTTCAGTGCAAAATTCTTGTGTGTTTTTACTTTCACTATAACCTTTTTAATTAAAAAACAATAGATATATAAACTGTTATGTCTAAAGTATAACTGTATTTTTAGCTTAAGTATGAAAAATTAACCCTTAATAATATCAATCTAAAACTTTTAACAGTTTTTTGTCTCTCCTTAAAAGTAGCGATAATGCACTTACATCATTTTTGCGTTCAACAGACGAAGTATTGGACTCCTAGGCGAAAGTAGAATATAATTTGAGAGGTTAGTGACACATAACATTGCGGCAATTGTTGATATTAAAGTTAATGCAGTTGTCGTATGATATTATACGACACCGGCATTAAGTTGGTTCATATATCAAAAATATTAGTTCAACTCCATTTTGGTGCCCCAGTCCATTGCATTGACATAATGTCATTTATATTAGTTCAACTCCATTTTGGTGTCCCCAGTCCATTGCATTGACATAATGTCATTTATATTAGTTCAACTCCATTTTGATGCCCCAGTCCATTACATTGACATAATGTCATTTATGTAAGTTCAGCTCCATTTTGGTGCCCCAGTCCATTACATTGACATAATGTCATTTATATTAGTTCAACTCCATTTTGGTGCCCCTGTCCATTACATTGACATAATGTCATTTATGTTAGTTCAACTCCATTTTGGTGTCCCAGTCCATTACATTGACATAATATCATTTATGGTAGTTCAACGCTATTTTATTGCCCGAGTCCATTACATTGACATAATGTCATTTATGTAAGTTCAATTCCATTTTGGAGCCCCAGTCCATTACATTGACATAATATCATTTATGGTAGTTCAACGCTATTTTGTTGCCCGAGTCCATTACATTGACATAATATCATTTATGTAAGTTCAATTCCATTTTGGAGCCCCAGTCCATTACATTGACATAATGTCATTTATGTAAGTTCAACTCCATTTTGGTGCCCCAGTTCATTACATTGACATAATGTCATTTATGTAAGTTCTACTCCATTTTGGTGAGCTAGTCAAAGAAAATTGTCAGGAAGTCTGAAAACTCACTGTCCTTTTTTTATATGTCCTTTTCGACCTTCAAACTCCCGAGCAGTGGCATAACCATGTGATCACCCATGTGACCTCTTGTATATTCCGGGGGCCATTTTGCATTCGGAGGGGTATGAACTGTAGAGTAGTTTGTTTGACCTTACAATGCATGTATGTATAGGGTTGTACTTCACTCGCGCAAGGGAGAATGTTTTATATTTTAGACTTTTTGTGTCTCCTTTTCGAAGAAAACTAAACTTTTGGTATCTCCCTTTCTTTTCATAATTTTTCTTCGTCAAACTTTCAATATATTCACTTATACACCTTATATTTACTGGTCAAGGTTCAAATTCTCAGTTCAAACGGTTTTTTTGTTTGTTTTTTTACCTAAACCTTACAATCGATACTCTGGATCCAGAAATGTTTGCGAAGGTATTATTTTTGCAAAAGTTCGCGAATACACTATCTTGCTAATTGTAGAACTAGCAGATAATAAAACACCAAAATGTCTCAGAAAACTCAGCTTTCTGAAATGATGTAGATTTATATTTTACTAACGAGATCGGTAGGTTAATATACATGTACTCATTTGTTATAAAGTTAGTCTGTAATAATGATTACTTGCTATCCCGTTTCATTTAAAAAAGTAAGGATAAAATAACACCGTCAACTCCAAACTTGCACACTGTTACACGACTAACTATTAAGATGGTCAGTAGTTCCTTTATCCTGCAACATTGTCCAGTATATGATGCACTAAAAATATTTTCTTATGCACTAATGTCAAAATGAGTGAAATTTTCTCATTTCAAATCAAACGCTCTCACAGTGTTTGGACCCCCTACCTGGTACATAGTTACCATCATTGTGGAGTTAAGTTTATTGATACAGACAGATAATGGGTATAGTATTCCATCTGTCTTAGTCGCTATCACCCCAATCTTCTGTTTCCCCCCCTCATCCACCTGTATCACATTGTGTGACCACCCCCCACACACAAACACACTGCCATCATTGTCCACACACACTCCACAGGCATTAATGAGCTGCCCATCAGAGAATGTAGACAGGAGATGGCCTGAACTGTCCAGTGTCACCAGTCCTTTGTGATAGTCAGCCACATAGATCTTGGTGCCATCAGGACTGACATCAATATGCTTGGTACTTGAGAACATCTCCACACCGTTGTTGTCTTTGTAGAGTGTACGGAGGCAGGTGCCAGACGTGTTGTAGATGTATACTTTGTTGTATCCATCTGAGACATACAGTTGGTCATTGCTGTATGCTATGCCGTATACAGAGTGATTCATCTGGATAGACCGTGTAACTGTCATCTTGCTGCCCACAGACACAAAGTGAATGGTTCTATTCTCATCAGTCACAGCAGCTTCCTGTGGACCAGTGCTGCATACTGCTGTTGCGGCGGCAGGTAGCTTGCAGATGTCAGTCGCTTTGTATGTGGTGTCTAGTCGTTTCAATATCTTGTTCTTCCTGTCAGTTAGTAGTATCGCTCCATTAGGCATCTGACAGGATCCTGTTATGTAGCAGTCAGTATTGTTCCCTTTAATTTTATAGTCTCTCCCATTGTCAGCTTTATAGGGTTGGTCCTTCTTCCGTTTCTTGACTTCTAGTACAGTAGATCTTATTTCAAGTTTCCCAAGATTTTCAATACTGGCAAGGAATCTTTCTAGGTTTGGATCACTGATAAACTGAAAACTGTCATTTCTTGGAGTCGCCAACATACTTTGGATCAGTTGATCTCCGTCTGTCAATTGCTTCTGACACTTTTTAACATTGATAAATGTCTGAGACTCGTTGGCAGCGCTGCTTGTATCCAGTTGTTGCTTCAGTAGTTTCAGTTTGGTCATAAAGTTGTCGCAGGCATCAATGTCATCTTGGAGGTCTTTGTCATTGTCCCTGTTAAGTTTCTCCAAATCGTCTGTGACTTTCTTCTCAAGAGAGTCGAAGATTCTGTTGACTTCCTGTCGGAAATCTTTGATACTTTGCAGAACATATTTTCTGGACTTTCCAAGAGTGGCTCTCTTCTGCTGTCTCGTGTTTTTCATCTCTTCTATGTCTGTCTTGACATGTGCAATATTCTTGTTCACTGTCAGGAAGTCTTGGCTCTGGGCTATACCTTTTGCCACATCAGGTATGAAGTGCATATCCTCACATGCCCTGAAATAAAGAAAAGTGCTTATGGTGCCTTGCCAAATGCTAATTTAAAATGTACTGTCAGCGATTTAAAAAAGTTTGGATTATTTGGGATTTTATGTACCTTTTTCTTCTTGATTATTTAGGACTTTATGTACCTTTTCCTTCTCAGAAAATTACTATTGTAAGGTTTTCTGCATTTTAGATGTAGTTCAAATCGTTAATATTGTGAAAATTGCCATAATAAAAATATAATGTGTAAACACAGAACTTCAAGTTAATATATATGCTAGGGGGATTATTGATGTTAAATTTTGGCTATTGCGATTCTATTGATGGAACTACCATTGTGATCTATTGATATTGCTGATCTGCTATTGTGTTACTATTGCAGTAGTACTATAACAGAATAAAAGGCATCTTTTCCATTATTCAAAACTTGTTTCGTACCTTACTGTATTGTATGTAAGCAAGAAAGTTCATTCCACATTTTTAAAAAATTACGTATCCACTTTCTGCAGCTTAAGACATTTTAAGTATTAATACCAGTATATCATGATGGAACCTGTCAAGTACAAAGATGCTATTCTGACAGGTTTGGTATAGGAACCAAAATTTTTTGACAATAATCACAAAAACAATATGTAAATTAACCAAACTTGCAAACTAATGAAACCATCGATAGTTGAGGGTAACTATTGCAATTGTTACTGAAATTAAAATTTACTGGCAATATAGTATTATTGGGGAGCTCACTTCTGCGATGCATCGGTAATTTGATATATTGTTACACTCCTAATATATAGAGGATCTATCAATATAGTATTGTTGGGGAGCTCACTTCTACGATGCATCGGTAATTTGATATATTGTTACACTCCTAATATATAGAGGATCTATCAGTATAGTATTATTGGGGAGCTCACTTCTGCGATGCATCGGTAATTTGATATATTGTTACACTCCTAATATATAGAGGATCTATCAATATAGTATTGTTGGGGAGCTCACTTCTACGATGCATCGGTAATTTGATATATTGTTACACTCCTAATATATAGAGGATCTATCAGTATAGTATTATTGGGGAGCTCACTTCTGCGATGCAGCGATAATTTGATATATTGTTACACTCCTAATATATAGAGCAGGGCTTCTAAAATTTTAAAATGAAAATCGGTCCAGGTTTTTTACTGCCGTAAGAATCGCACTTATTTTGAAAAAATCACTAAAATCGCCGTACCCCACCCAACAATCAGCTGCACCATGCATTTTTTCCGTTTAGTCATTGATATAGAGAACTATTTAAAATGTATGTTTGTATTATACTTGTATTACTTATAACTTACTTTATCACAATTTGTACATCTTCACTTTACTGAATGAATAATTTTCACTCAATATTAAAATTGTTGATCATTTTGAGGAATTGAACGGGAAGTGTTTAATAAACCGGGTATGTATAAAACACAGACTAACACGCGTGGACTAGCGGGTTATATACGATTTTACATAAATTTGAGTAATATCGTTTTTCATCAATTAGCTTAATTAATACAAAATGTTACAACTAACGCAAACAATTTCGGTCCGACTTAAAAGAAAATGGTGTCAGGTTTGATCACTTTCCTTAATTAATGTCATTAATATTATACCTAAAGTTATTGTAAAAAAAAAAATCAAACAAACAATGAAGACATCTCGGTATTTTAATTTTTTTTAATGACGCAAACAAATTTCAGTCCCAGCTTTGGCTATTTAAAAAAACAAACCGACACAAGCAAACAGGCTAACACCTTACGACTAGAAATTACAGATGGTAACACTCGCTTCAGTGAACCGACAGAACGCGTGATATACTTCCACTGATCACACATCAAAGGCATGCTAACTGGCTATAGACTCTTCCGGAAAACTCCCTACTATCGGTAATGGTTTAGTCCAAATTGACCAAATTGACCTACTTTCGCACAGCGAGTGACAAACAATCAGGTTATGGATGAAAGAATATTTCCGCAAGGCATATTAGGAGTGTGAAGGGCAATTGTAGATTTTTTAACGACCGATAGATAAAATATCTGGGACCGATTTAAGCAGAGATTTTGAAAAGAAAAACGGTCCGGAGAAACAGATTTCGGTCTGGGAACCGATAAACTGGCGATTTTAGAAGCCCTGATATAGAGGATCTATCAATATAGTATTATTGGGGAGCTCACTTCTGCGATGCATCGGTAATTTGATATATTGTTACACTCCTAATATATAGAGGATCTATCAATATAGTATTGTTGGGGAGCTCTCTTCTGCGATGCATCGATAATTTGATATATTGTTACACTAAATGAATTTATATAATCAGCTGTTAAAAATAGCGAGTAAATATATTACCATTGTCATCACGTGATATAAACAAATTATTATATTATCCAATCACTACGTTGTATGAATATAACTTCATCAATATTAATGAGGTCACTTGACAGTATTGACCAATCCCCATCTCCGTATAAAAATACACTTATGAATATTAATGAACAATTCAACCTTTCAATATAACTCTCCCAATCATCAATGTTTTCCACATCAATCATTCGAAGGTGATAATATTAAATGGTACTTATATTTGATATCTCCTACAGGGTATGATTACAAAGGCTAATTAGGTATTTGTTGAATTTATGTTTGATCTAGTTTCTGTGTGAATTACTGATAGCTGAACTGTTTTTGTTTTTTTCAGTTTGATTTCCTGAAGAAAAAAATGGTGCTCGCTAATTGATCATAAAATCGGTCTTTTGGTATGAAAATATGCGGTCGTTGGTCGCGTTAGACAGGTGGTCGCTTAATACAGTATCATTTAATAGCAAAACTCGTCGGTGGGGAATTCAAAGTGGTCGCTTAAGGCAGGTGGGCGCTTAAACCAGGTGGTCGGATGACCAGGTTTGACTGTAATTATTAATTATTTTAAAAAAGGTATTTTCTAAATATCATTTAAAACAGAAAACAGAATTGATAAACCTTGTTTTTTACTGCCGTAAGAATCGCACTTATTTTGAAAAAATCACTAAAATCGCCGTACCCCACCCACCATGTCAGCTGCGCCATGCATTTTTTCCGTTTAGTCATTGATATAAAGAACTATTTAAAATGTATGTTTGTATTATATTTGTATTATTTATAACTTACTTTATCACAATTTGTACATTTTAATGACTGACATCATGTCTTCGCTTTACTGAATGAATAATTTTTACTCAATAAATGAATATTAAATTTGTTGATCATTTGAGGAATTGAACCGGAAGCGTTTAATAAACCGGGTAGGTATAAAACGTGGACTAACACGCGCGGACTAGCGGATAATATACGATTTTACATAAATTTGAGTAATATCGTTCTTCATCAATTAGCTTAATTAATACCAAATGTTACGACTAACGCAAACAATTTCGGTCCGACTTAAAAAAAAAACGGTGTCAGGTTTGATCACTTTCCTTAATTAATGTCATTAATATTATACTTAAAGTTATTGTAAAAAAAAAATCAAACAAACAATTAACACATCTCGGTATTTTATTTTTTTTTAATGACGCAAACAAATTTCAGTCCCAGCTTTGGCCACTTAAAAAAACAAACCGACACAAGCAAACAGGCTAACACCTTACGACTAACGGCATATAAAAGAAATAACAGACGGTAACACTCGCTTCAGTGAACCGACAGAACGCGTGATATACTTTCACTGATCACACATCAAAGGCATGCTACCTGGCTATAGACTCTTCCGGAAAACTCTCTACTATCGGTAATGGTTTAGTCAAAATTGACCAAATTGACCTACTTTCGCACAGCGAGTGACAAACAATCGTGTTATGGATCAAAGAATATTGCCACAAGGCTTGTTTTAGGATATTAGGAGTGTGAAGGGCAATTGTAGATTTTTTAACAACCGATAGATAAAATATCTGGGAACGATTTAAACAGAGATTTTGAAAAGAAAAACGGTCTGGAGAAACAGATTTCGGTCTGGGAACCGATAAAACGGCGATTTTAGAAGCCCTGGTCTAGAGCATATGATCAGTTGAAAGCGTTGTTGGCTAATTTGGAATCTGAGAAGAGACCAGAAGACATTGTCCTTGAGGAAATCACGAGTTACTTCAGGTCATAAATGTCCTCACAAAGTGCTGATGAAACTTGAGGTCAGTGTTTATGGGCATAGTATTATGGCCCATGGTTTTTTGAATATTTAAGATTTCTGCTGCTTCTGGTCATTAACTTTAACATTTATTATCAAGTCTTCAAGAAAATTATGGTCAATGTTTATGGGGATAATATCTTGGACAAGATTGATAACCAGCCAGATTGCACAAATCATGATGGAGTTATGGCCCTTTGATTATTAGAATTTGAAGATTTTTCGCTCTGTCATTTTCATAATTTGTTAATTTATAATCCAGTCTTAATGAAACTTGGGGTCAGTGTTTATGAGTATAATATTTCGACCAAGATCAAAAACCAGATAGATTGCATCGATCATAACGGAGTTATGGCTCTTTATTTTTAAAAAAATATATATTTTTTTTGCGGTTTTGATCAATAACATTAACATTTATAACCCACTCCTGATGAAACATGCGGATAATGTTTATGGGAACATGTGGATAATGTTTATGGGAATAATATCTTGGCCAAGTTCGATAACCAGCCAGATAGCACAAATCATGGTGGAGTTACAGTCAGGGGTGTAACTTGTTTATTTTTGTGACGACTTGTTTAGGTTATTACAGCTTTGGGTGTTTTTTTCAAAATAACTTCAAGAAGTTATTTTCACATATGCATTCATTTTTATCTATTTTTATGCCCCCACAGGGAGGCATAGTAATCGCACTGTCCATCTGTCCAAAATAGTGTCTCAGTCATTCCTCATAAACTACATAAGGGAATAAAGAAAAGTGCTTATGGTGCCTTGCCAAATGCTAATTTAAAATGTACTGTCAGCGATTTTAAAAAATTTGGATTATTTGGGATTTTATGTACCTTTTTCTTCTTGATTATTTAGGATTTTATGTACCTTTTCCTTCTCAGAAAATTACTATTGTAAGGTTTTCTGCATTTAAGATGTAGTTTCAATTGTTAATATTGTGAAAATTACCCTAAAAAAGATATAATTGTGTAAACACAGAAGTTAATATATATGCTAGGGGGATTATTGATGTTAAATTTTGGCTATTGCGATTCTATTGGTGGAACTACCATTGTGATCTATTGATATTGCTGATCTGCTATTGTGTTACTATTGCAGTAGTACTATAACAGTTTAAAAGGCATCTTTTCCGTTATTCAAAACTTGTTTCGTACCTTACTGCATTGTATGTAATGAAAGCAAGAAAGTTCATTCCACATTTAAAAAAAATATATATCCACTTTCTGCAGCTTAAGACATTTAAGTATTAATACCAGTATATCGTGATGGAACCTGTCAAGTACAAAGATGCTATTCTGACAGGTTTGGTATAGGAACCAAAAAAGTTGACAATAATCTCAAAAATAATATGTAAATTAACCAAACTTGCAAACTAATGAAACCATCGATAGTTGAGGGTAACTATTGCAATTGTTACTGAAATTAAAATTTACTGGCAATATAGTATTATTGGGGAGCTCACGTCTGCGATGCATCGGTAATTTGATATATTGTTACACTCTAATATATAGAGGATCTTACATGAGTGCCTGTTTGATATTGAATGTAATTTATTAAACGAGTTACATGCGAGGCTGTGTTGGCCATCATATCAGTTTTATTCAACGAGTTTAATAAGTTCAATATTAAATAGGCACGAATGTTAGATCTATTGATCACATGACTCAACAAATGCCTCATAAGGAACATTTATTATTGTAGCTGCCTATATATAACATCATCGTATGATGACGTCGTATAACGACATTGTATGTTGACTCGGCCTTCTCCGTACAAAATCGAACAGCGGAACTACCTTGTAGATTTCAGTAATCCGGTATTTTAAATGGATATAGAAATCAGGGACACAGTTCCAATGCACCCCAAGCAGAACGGGAAAGACCGAACGATAATTCAGCCCTCATTTGCATAGACTATATCACTAGTGAATTAATGAAAATATTGAATGGTGTTATTTCACTCCCAAACCATAATTATGTGATAAACGTCCTTAGTGCAATATTTTATGATGAATTAGTGACATTTTGTAGCCTTCTTGCTGCCAGTGTTACACAATGGTACATTTTTTTAAATCCTGTGACACAGTCACTTATCCAGAAAAGAAGTGGCCAATGCATTCGTTCCAAGTTGAAGCGGAAATGCTAACGTATCAGTACTATATCGATAGTTAATGTGAAGTGGGATTGTTTTGGTCCATTTAAATCTGACTAACTTAAGCTAAGCGCAATATGCATATAATTATTAACTCTTTTAAAATAGGTATTTTCTAAATATCATTTAAAACAGAATTGATAAACCTTGACATTAAAGCCTGCTTTTGAATATCTACTTGTGTGCCCACACTGATAATCAGTGTAATCTGTCAGATATGAGACTGGGGATGCTGCAGAAGCGTATCACTTTTTAGGCCCTCCATGACTGGGATGGTAAAGACGCTATGTTTTAAACCTTCTCGTCTGTTACTGCTGTTGGTTTGAATCCCACTGGGAGCTTGACATGTAAGTGAGAAAGTGTCGTTTCTTACGAATGGTGGGAGGTATACAGTACTGGTCTTACACAGGAAAAAGTGCCTTAAATGTGCTGAAAATGATGTAAAACACCATTCAACAAACCACTTTCTTGTTAAAATCTACTATGGACAGATATAGTCAATGCAATTACTGATCTCTATACTGACAATGACTCACAACATGTACTTGCAATCAGAGCAACTGTTCCTCAATGTGTTAATGTATACAAGTATGAACATATATATATAACAGGATATGTAGCATTGAAGGACGACAGTCAACCCAGTCGTTACAAACAACAATTACAAGGACCACAGTCAACCCAGCATGCGTCGTTACAAACAACAATTACAAGGACCACAGTCAACCCAGCATGCATCGTTACAAACAACAATTACAAGGACCACAGTCAACCCAGTATGCATCGTTACAAACAACAATTACAAGGACCACAGTCAACCCAGCATGCATCGTTACAAACAATTACAAGGACCAAAGTCAACTCAGCATGCATCGTTACCAACAACAATTACAAGGACCACAGTCAACCCAGCATGCATCGTTACAAACAATTACAAGGACCAAAGTCAACTCAGCATGCATCGTTACCAACAACAATTACAAGGACCACAGTCAACCCAGCATGCATCATTTCAAACAACAATTACAAGGACCACAGTCAACCCAGCATGCATCGTTACAAACGACAATTACATGGACCAAAGTCAACCCAGCATGCATCGTTACAAACAACAATCACATGGACCACAGTCAACCCAGCATGCATCGTTACAAACAACAATTACAAGGACCACAGTCAACCCAGCATGCATCGTTACAAACAACAATTACAAGGACCACAGTCAACCCAGCATGCATCGTTGCAAACGACAATTACAAGGACCACAGTCAACCCAGCATGCATCGTTACAAACAACAATTACAAGGACCACAGTCAACCCAGCATGCATCGTTACAGACAACAATTACAAGGACCACAGTCATCGCAGCATGCATCGTTACAAACAACAATTACAAGGACCACAGTCATCACAGCATGCATCATTACAAACAACAATTACAAGGACCACAGTCAACCCAGCATGCATCGTTACAAACAACAATTACAAGGACCACAGTCATCGCAGCATGCATCGTTACAAACAACAATTACAAGGACCACAGTCATCACAGCATGCATCATTACAAACAACAATTACAAGGACCACAGTCAACCCAGCATGCATCATTACAAACAACAATTACAAGGACCACAGTCAACACAGCATGCATCGTTACAAACAACAATTACAAGGACCACAGTCAACCCAGCATGCATAGTAACCAACAATTACAAGGATCACAATCAACCCAGCATGCATCGTTACAACAATTACAAGGACCACAGTCAACACAGCATGATTCGTTACAAACAACAATTACAAGGACCACAGTCAACCCAGCATGCATCGTTACCAACAATTACAAGGATCACAGTCAACCCAGCATGCATCGTTACAACAATTACAAGGACCAAAGTCAACTCAGCATGCATCGTTACCAACAACAATTACAAGGACCACAGTCAACCCAGCATGCATCATTTTAAACAACAATTACAAGGACCACAGTCAACCCAGCATGCATCGTTACAAACAACAATTACAAGGACCACAGTCAACCCAGCATGCATCGTTACAAACAGTTACAAGGATCACAGTCAACCCAGCATGCATCGTTACAAACAACAATTACAAGGACCACAGTCAACCCAGCATGCATTGTTAGAAACCAGAATTACAAGGACCACAGTCAACCCAGCATGCATCGTTACAAACAACAATTACAAGGACCACAGTCAACCCAGCATGCATCGTTGCAAACGACAATTACAAGGACCAAAGTCAACCCAGCATGCATCGTTACAAACAACAATTACAAGGACCAAAGTCAACCCAGCATGCATCGTTACAAACAACAATTACAAGTACCACAGTGAGCCCAGCATGCATCATTATAAACAACAATTACAAGGACCACAGTCAGCCCAGCATGCATCGTTACAAACAACAATTACAAGGACCACAGTCAACCCAGCATGCATCGTTACAAACAATAATTACAAGGACCACAGTCAGCCCAGCATGCATCGTTATAAACAACAATTACAAGGACCACAGTCAACCCAGCATGCATCGTTACCAACAACAATTACAAGGACCACAGTCAACCCAGCATGCATTGTTACAAACAATAATTACAAGGACCACAGTCAACCCAGCATGCATTGTTACAAACAACAATTACAAGGACCACAGTCAACCCAGCATGCATCGTAACAACAATTACAAGGACCACAGTCAACCCAGCATGCATCATTACAACAACAATTACAAGGACCACAGTCAACCCAGCATGCATCGTTACAAACAACAACTATAAGGACCACAGTCAACCCAGCATACATTGTTATCAACAAAAATTACAAGGACCACAGTCAACCCAGAATGCATCGTTACTAACAACAATTACAAGGACCACAGTCAGCCGAGCATGCATCATTACAACAATTACAAGGACCACAGTCAACCCAGCATACATTGTTATCAACAACAATTACAAGGACCACAGTCAACCCAGAATGCATCGTTACAAACAACAATTACAAGGACCACAGTCAGCCGAGCATGCATCATTACAACAATTACAAGGACCACAGTCAACCCAGCATGCATCATTACAAACAACAATTACAAGGACCACAGTCAACCCAGCATGCATTGTTACAAACAACAATTACAAGGACCACAGTCAGCCCAGCATGCATCATTACAACAATTACAAGGACCACAGTCAACCCAGCATGCATCATTACAAACAACAATTACAAGGACCACAGTCAACCCAGCAAGCATCGTTACAAACAACAATTACAAGGACCACAGTCAACCTAGCATGCATCATTACAACAATTACAAGGACCACAGTCAACCCAGCATGCATCGTTACAAACAACAATTACAAGGACCACAGTCAACCCAGCATGCATCATAACAACAATTACAAGGACCACAGTCAACCCAGCATGCATTGTTACAAACAACAATTACAAGGACCACAGTCAACCCAGCATGCATCGTTGCAAACGATAATTACAAGGACCACAGTCAAACCAGCATGCATTGTTACCAACGACAATTACAAGGACCACAGTCAACCCAGCATGCATCATTACAAACAACAATTACAAGAAACAAAGTCAACCCAGCATGCATCGTTACAAACAACAATTACAAGGACCACAGTCAACCCAGCATGCATCGTTACAAACAACAGTTACAAGGACCAAAGTCAACCCAGCATGCATCGTTACAAACAACAATTACAAGGACCACAGTCAACCCAGCATGCATCGTTACAAACAAGAATTACAAGGACCACAGTCAGCCCAGCATGCATCATTACAACAATTACAAGGACCACAGTCAACCCAGCATGCATCGTTACAAACAACAATTACAAGGACCACAGTCAACCCAGCATGCATTGTTAGAAACAACAATTACAAGGACCACAGTCAACCAAGCATGCATCGTTACCAACAACAATTACAAGGACCACAGTCAACCCAGCATGCATCGTTACAAACAACAATTACAAGGACCACAGTCAACCCAACATGCATTGTTACAAACAACAATTACAAGGACCACAGTCAACCCAGCATGCATCGTTACAAACAACAATTACAAGGACCACAGTCAACCCAGCATGCATCGTTACCAACAACAATTACAAGGACCACAGTCAACCCAGCATGCATCGTTACAAACAAAAATTACAAGGACCAAAGTCAACCCAGCATGCATCGTTACAAACAACAATTACAAGGACCAAAGTCAACCCAGCATGCATCGTTACAAACAAGAATTACAAGGACCACAGTCAGCCCAGCATGCATCATTACAACAATTACAAGGACCACAGTCAACCCAGCATGCATCGTTACAAACAACAATTACAAGGACCACAGTCAACCCAGCATGCATCGTTACAAACAACAATTACAAGGACCACAGTCAACCCAGCATGCATCGTTATAAACAACAATTACAAGGACCACAGTCAACCCAGCATGCATCGTTATAAACAACAATTACAAGGACCACAGTCAACCCAGCATGCATTGTTACAAACAACAATTACAAGGACCACAGTCAACCCAGCATGCATCGTAACAACAATTACAAGGACCACAATCAGCCGAGCATGCATCATTACAACAATTACAAGGGCCACAGTCAACCCAGCATACATTGTTATCAACAACAATTACAAGGACCACAGTCAACCCAGCATGCATCGTTACAAACAAGAATTACAAGGACCACAGTCAACCCAGCATGCATCGTTATAAACAAGAATTACAAGGACCACAGTCAACCCAGCATGCATCGTTATAAACAACAATTACAAGGACCACAGTCAACCCAGCATGCATCGTTATAAACAAGAATTACAAGGACCACAGTCAACCCAGCATGCATCGTTATAAACAACAATTACAAGGACCACAGTCAACCCAGCATGCATCGTTATAAACAACAATTACAAGGACCACAGTCAACCCAGCATGCATCGTTACAAACAACAATTACAAGGACCACAGTCAACCCAGCATGCATCGTTACAAACAACAATTACAAGGACCACAGTCACCCAGCGTCTAGAGCAATATGATCAGTTGAAAGAGTTGTTGGCTTATTTGAAAGCTGAGAAAGAAACTAGAAGGCATTGTCCTGGCGGATATCACGAGTTACTTCAGGTCATAAATTGGCCTCACAAAGTGCTGATGAAACTTTGGTGTCAGTGTTTATGGGCATAGTATCTTGGTCAAAGTTCAATAAGTAGCCAGATCGCACCTATCATGCTCTATGGCCCGTTGATTTTTAAAAATAGAAGATTTGTGCAGTTTTTGCTCAATAATGTTAACATTTATAATCCACTCATGGGGGGCATGTTTATGACAATAATATCTCCGCAAAGTTTGATAACCAGCCAGATTGCACATATATTGCTGGAATTATGGCCCTTGGTTTTTAGCTCTACTGGCCAACGGCTTATGGGATGGTGTGTTGTCCGTCGTCCGTCGTCCGTCCGTCGTCCGTCGTCCGTCGTCTGTTAACTTTTGTCTCGTTAAGACGATAGGGCCTTCATTTTTTATCCGATCTTTACCAAACTTTAATAGATTGTTAATATCAATGAAAGCTCGGACAAGTTCGAAAACCAGCCAGATCGGACCAGTATCAGCGGAGTTGTGGCCCTTGATTTAGTTAAAAATGCTATATTTTGCCTCGTTAAGACGATAGGGCCTTCATTTTTCATCCGATCTTTACCAAACTTTATCAAATTGTTAATGTTGTTAAAAGCTTGAACAAGTTCAAAAACCAGCCATATCAGACCAGTAACAGCGGAGTTACGGCCCTTGATTTAGTTAAAAATGCTATATTTTGCCTCGTTAAGACGATAAGGGATTCATTGTTCATCCGATCTTTACCAAACTTTATCAGATTGTTAATATCAATGAAAGCTCGGAAAAGTTCGAAAACCATTCATATCGGACCAGTAACAGCGGAGTTATGGCCCTTGATTTAGTTCAAAATGCTATATTTTGCCTTGTTAAGATGATAGGGCCTTCATTTTTCATCCTATCTTTACCAAACTTAACCACATTGTTAATATCAATGAAAGCTCGGACAAGTCCGAAAACCAGCTATATCGGACTAGTAACAGCGAAGTTATGGCCCTTGATTTAGTTAAAAAGGCTATATTTTGCCTCGTTAAGACGATAGGGTCTTCATTTTTCATCCGATCTTTACCAAACGTTACCAGATTGTTAATATCAATGAAAGCTTGGACAAGTTTGAAAACCAGCCAGATCGGACAAGCAACAGCGGAGTTATGGCCCTTGATTTAGTTAAAAATGCTATATTACGATAGAGCCTTCGTTTTTCGTCCGATCTTTGCCAAACTTGACCAGATTGTTAATATAAATGAAAGCTCGGAAAAATTCGAAAACCAACCAGATTGCACCAGAACAGCGGAGTTATGGCCCTTGATTTAGTTAAAAAGGCTATATTTTGCCTCGTTAAGACGCTAGGGTCTTCATTTTTCATCCGATCTTTACCAAACGTTACCAGATTGTTAATATCAATGAAAGCTTGGACAAGTTCGAAAACCAGCCAGATCGGACAAGCAACAGCGAAGTTATGGCCCTTGATTTAGTTAAAAATGCTATATTACGATAGAGCCTTCGTTTTTCGTCCGATCTTTGCCAAACTTGACCAGATTGTTAATATAAATGAAAGCTCGGAAAAATTCGAAAACCAACCAGATTGTACCAGAACAGCAGAGTTATGGCCCTTGATTTAGTTAAATATTCTATATTTTGCCTCGTTAATATGATAGGGCTTTCATTTTTCATTTGATCTTCACCAAAATTTACCAGATTGTTACTATCAATGAAAGCTCCAACAAATTTCAATCCCAGCCAGATTAGACCATTTACAGCAGAGTTATGGCCCTTGATTTTCTGAAATATGCTATATTTTGGCCTCATTAAGAAGAAATGGCCTTCATTTGGCCAGATTTCAGTGAAACTTTTCAAGGATGATCAGTACCAAGCCTAGTTGTACATTTCGTCACCGTGTTCTGGTTGAATGATTTTGGCAGAGTTATGTCCTTTTAAAGGTTTTAATACACAAACTTTGTCTGGATTAGTTCTCCTTCTCACATTTCAACCAAACTACAGGGATGATCAGCACCAAGCATAGTTGTGCATATCATCGTCGCGTTCCAGTTTACAGATTTTTGGTGGAGTTATGGCCCTTTAAAGGTTTCTGATACACAAACGTTTTCCGGGCTACTTCTCCTGAACCCCTGGCTGGATTTTAACGAAACATGACAAGGTTGATCAGTATCAGGTCTAGTTGTGCAAATCATTGCCGTGTTCCGGTTGAATGATTTTTGGCAGAGTTATGGCCCTTTAAAGGTTTTAATACACAAACTTTGTCTGGACTAGTTCTCCTGAATGCCTCCCCACATTTCAACGAAACTTTACAGGGATGATCAGCAGCAAGCATAGTTGTGCATATCATCGTGGCATTCCGGTTAACAGATTTTTGATGGAGTTATGATCCTTTAAAGATTTTTGATACACAAACATTTTCCGGGCTAATTCTCCTGAACCCCTGACTGGATTTTAACGAAACTTGAAAAGGATGATCAGTATCAAGCCTAGTTGTGCATATCGTTGCCATTTTCGGGTTGAATGATTTTTGGCAGAGTTATGTCCCTTTAAATGTTTTAATAGCCAAACATTGTCCAGATTAGTCTCTTCTGAACTCCTTGCTGCATTTCAATGAAACTTGATGGGGATGATAAGTACCAAGCCTAGTTGCACCTGTCATTGCCGTGTTTTGGTTGAATGAATTTTGGCAGAGTTATGACCCCTTAAAGGTTTTAATACACTAACTTTGTACAGACTAATTCTCCTGAACCTCTGGCTGGATTTCAGCGAAACTTGTCAGGGACAATCAGTACCAAGCCGAGTTGCGTATATCTTCACCATGTTCTGGTTGAACGATATTTGAAAGAGTTATGGCCCCTTATACATAAACTTTATCTAGAGCCAGTAGAGCGTCCACAGGCCCTCTTGGGCCTCTTGTTTGAATATTTAATATTTCTGCTGCTTCTGGTCATTAACTTTAACATTTATTATCAAGTCTTGAAGAAAATTGGGGTCTATGTTTATGGGCATAATATCTTGGCCAAGATTGATAACCAACCAGATTGCACAAATCATGATGGAGTTATGGCCCTTTGATTATTAGAATGTGAAGATTTTTCGCTCAGTCACTTTCATAATTTTTAATTTATAATCCAGTCTTAATGAAACTTGGGGTCAGTGTTTATAAGCATAATATTTCGACCAAGATCAAAAACAGAAAGATTGCATCTATCATAACGGAGTTATGGCTCTTTAGTTTTAATTCTTTTTTTGCGGTTTTGATCAATAACATTAACATTTATAACCCACTCCTGATGAAACATGCGGATAATGTTTATGGGAACATGTGGATAATGTTTATGGGAATAATATCTTGGCCAAGTTCCATAACCAGCCAGATAGCATAAATCATGGTGGAGTTACAGTCAGGGGTGTAAGTTGTTTATTTTTGAGACGACTTGTTTAGGTTATTACAGCTTTGGGTGTTTTTTTCAAAATAACTTCAAGAAGTTATTTTCACATATGCATTCATTTTCATCTATTTGTATGCCACCACAGGGAGGCATAGTAATCGCACTGTCCATCCGTCCAAAATCGTGTCTCAGTCATTCCTCATAAACTACTTAAGGGAATTTCTTCACACAAATGTTCATCACAATGAGAAGGTGTGTTGCGTGCAAGAATCATGACCGTATCTCAAAGGTCAAGGTCAGACTTGGAGGTCAAAGGTAAAAAAACATGAAAACATTCATGTCTCAGCCATTACTGGGAAACTACTGAAGGGAAATGCACCAAACTTCACACAAATGTTCATCACATTGAGAAGGTGTGTTTCGTGCAAGAATCATGCCAGTGCCTCAAAGGTCAAGGTCACAGATGGAGGTCAAAGGTAAAAAAAATCATGTCAGCCATTCCTCATAAACTACTTAAGGGAATTTCTTCACACAAATGGACATCACAATGAGAAGGTGTGTTGCGTGCAAGAATCATGACCGTATCTCAAAGGTCAAGGTCAGACTTGGAGGTCAAAGGTAAAAAAACATGAAAAAAATCATCATGTCTCAGCCATTACTGGGAGACTACTGAAGGGAAATGCACCAAACTTCACACAAATGTTCATCACATTAAGAAGGTGTGTCGCATGCAAGAATCATGCCAGTGCCTCAAAGGTCAAGGTCACAAGTGGAGGTCAAAGGTAAAAAAACTAAAAAAAATCTTTTCTCAGCCATTACTTGGAAACTACTGAAGGGAGTTGTGTCAAGCTTCACACAAATGTTCATCAGATTGAGAAGGTGTGTCATACACAAGAATCATGTCTGTGTCTCAACTGTCAAGGTCACACTTGGAGGTCAAATGTAAAGAAATTGTGAAAAAATGTATGTCTCAGCCATTACTTTGAAACTACTAAAGTGAGTTGCATCAAACTTCACACAAATGTTCATCACAATGAGAAGGTGTGTCACGTGCAAGAATCATGTCATTGCCTTAAAGGTCAAGGTCACAGTTGGAGGTAAAAGTTCCAAAAATCGTAAATATAATGTCAGCCATTACTTGGAAGCTACTGAAATGATTTGCATCAAACTTCACATAAATGTTCATCACATTGAGAAGTGTGTCATGCATAAGAATCATGTCAGTTCCTCAAAGGTCAAGGTCACAGTTGGAGGTCAAAGGTCTTTTCTTCCGTGTCAGCCATTAGTCAAAAGCTACGGAAGGGAATTGCATCAATCTTCACAGAAATGTTCATCAAAATGTGAAGGTGTGTCTTGTGCAAGAATCATGTCAGTGCCTCAAAGGTCAAGGTCACACGTAGGCAGATGGTTTGCAGTGGGGGCATCCGTGTCTCATGAACACATTTATTGTTTTAAAAATAACTTGAAAAAGTTATACCTCTGACTGAGTTATGGCCCTTGGATTTTTGAAAAATTATAGCCATAATATCCCAGCCAGATTCAATAACCAACCAGATCGCACCTATCATGCTGAGTTCTGGACTTTGATTTTGAAAAAATTGACTTTAGGACAATTTTTATGGCCATAATATCTAGGACAAGTTTGATAAACAGCCAAATCTTACCTATAATGCCAGAGCTATGTTTATTGGCATGTTATCTCGTCCGAGTCTGAAAATTAGCCAGATCGCACATATCATGCCGGAGTTATGGCCCTTGGATTTTTAAAATTGAAGATTTTGACTTTCCGCTCAATAACATTTATAATCCAATCTTGATGAAACTTGGAGTATCCTAAGGTAGGACTCATTTCTGCTTTTTAAGCCAAGGTTTTTACTACATATCAACTGATGTTTGCAATGGTGATTCCTATCAGGTGGTGGACCATAATTCTTTGAATTTGCATGTTTGAATTACTCCTCTTTGAAAAAGGTTTTTTTTACAAGTTATAGTGGATAATAACTTCCAAACTATAAGGTTTATAAAAATGAAACTTTGTACATATCTTCAGCATGATCCAATGAAAGGCCCATAACTCTCTGAGTCATAGTTTTTATGATGAAAAATATTTAACCTGGAACTTAACCGTGCCTTTTACAGGTGATTTTGGCTAATGGCTTTCAAAGAATTAGATCTACAACAATAAAACGTCCGGCGTATATTCCCCGCTAGGCAGTGCTCTTGTTTATTTTGTTGAACAATTGCGATTCAATACTACCACCATTACTTAAATGTCTCAGATAGTACATACTGCTGATCTAAAAATAAACTCTGAGTGCATGATTATATTTATTTCATTAACTCGAAATAACTCAAATAAAATCAACCTTGATACATAGAATAACGTTTGCTGAAAAATTACATTAAACACCAAACAAACAGTTTCAAAGAACAAACAAACAAAAACGATTTTTTTTTTTACATAAGTTCATAAATCCAAGTGTAAACAGTTTATAGAAACTTAAAATGCAATAATTTATATATATATATGAAAACAGGGCACTCACTCTTAGGGGATGTTGATTTACATATTATATAGTTTATATTACTACCATATCATCCCTTATTTGTAAATAGTTTTATCTTTATATATTTACATTAATTTTTAATTAATCCTTCATTTCTTCATCTTTCGTCAGTTTTTGCGCACAATATGACCTATTTATGTGTGTCGTGCTGTAAAACACCATTCATTCATTCATTCAACCTAGGGGAATGGGGCTGGACCTTTTGAAGCCTTTTGAAGGTGGAATTTTGGCATATTTTTCATAAAATGGAGAAGTTTTATTCTAAACAGTTCATTGATTTTAGCGCAGTTCGCAAATGTCTTTGACTTTTTATACTTAAATCTGAATCCCTTATACATGTATACTAAAGGGAAAAAAAATGCAACTCTGTATTAATAATCAAATATCTTGGCATGCATCAAATTTCTTGACATGCATACTATAATGTTATTTCAGTACACAGTTTTTAGGTCTAATATTAATATTTTGCTAGTTTGATTGAATCTGGGTGTCAGATAAATGTTCATAAGCGAAACCAATGGTTACGTCGTATAATGCAGGCAGCAAAACATATTTGGTTAGTATGTATTCAGTTGTTAGGAGGACCCTTTATGTTCATGGCGGTTTCACAAAGGTTTCGCGGCATTTTTTTATGGGGTGCGGAAGCGTTGACTTAGGTGTTGAAATGAAAATATGAGACATCTGGACGTGACAGCACACCTGGATGTCCTTGTTAAGGGCGGCTGTTGGACAATACAGACCCTCGCAGACATTCAAATAGTCTTGTTATAGTGCATTTACGCATGCCAAGATAGACAGACATTATAGCTGCGACATTCCGTTAATTGCTATCTGGCGCCCGTGTCTTCACGCCCCTCTTAACGTTAACGTGGCATAAAGAAAACCTTACAAAATTTGACATGCGACAAAATTAAGACAGTGGCATGTGTTCCCGAGTGCATATGCCATGACCCGTTTATCACATGCATCTGTTAAATTTTGTATTTCATGCTTTATTATGAATAATTTTCAAAAGAAAATATGGTAAAGGTATCGATGACCATTTTTGATCACTGATAAATTAACAAAAGATTATTTGAACAAATAACACTTCATATATTATTATTCTGACCCTAAAAAAGTGTTCCTTTTTATCTTTAATAAACTAACCCACCAAATAATGGCAAAATTACACTACAAAACCATCTATCAAAACTCTGTCCAGTTGTTCAGAATATTTATATAATAATGTAAATGTGCCAATTTGTTCACGTCTTCTTAAAATACCGTGAAAAGGTGCGAAAAATGAATTATGAGTTGGTAACTCTTAACTCGACGCTCCAGTTTTGGAGTTTAAAATGGCTGGTTAATATTGTGTCTATGGAGTTTGGATTCTCAAAATGTGTAAGTTATATATATACCTCGTCGTCAGTAGGTTTAGAAAGGGTGTGCATATGTTGTAAAATTTGGCTTTGTTGGTGGGATAGTTACATACTTTGCCAACTTGTAATTGAAAAATATAATATGTTGTGAATGAAATTTTTCTATACTAAGTATTACTCATATTTAACTTATATAAATGCAGTAGGCTGCCAGTGTCTCACTGGTGCAGATCTGGAAAGCTTACTGGTCAATGCTAAATATGTATTCTGGTTAAAAAAGCAAAGTTGTTACTCGAATTTCCTCAGAAGTTTTCTTTGAATATTTTAGTAAGTTAAATAAAAATAATGATCCTATCAGTGAAGATGAAATACATGTAGATGTTAATTTTATCTCAGAATATAATTCTGACGTTAATTCAGCTATAACAGAAAGCTAAATTTTACATGCAATTGTTTAAAAAATAACAAAGCTTGCTCCCTCTATGACAATATCTTCAATGAATATATTAAACATTCTAAGGATATTATGCTACCCATATTGTATAAGCGATTTAAATTAATATTTGTAAACTCTTATATTACATATTTGTCTGTGATTTGTATAGGAAATACCGGGAATAGAAAAGCTTTATCTACTTGTTTGCTCTACTGCGAAATATCTCCCAGTGGGAGTTATTTCGCAGTACGGAAGATTGCTCGGCCTTTTCTGTCAGTGGCGGGAACGCCAAATGACGTTCCGATTGTTTTATGGATGTCGTCGTCAGATTCCGCCACTAGGAAATACCGATTACGGACATTAACGAAGAGTTCCGGTTCCACTTGTTTTGTTTGTATGACGTAACATCGTCTTGGCGTTCTCGTGCAAACTGGTGTAAAAAGAGTGTTTTTTTTCCGTTTAAATCATCACAAAATATGTAATATATAGTTTAATAACCAGTGTTTTTGAGATACCGGATGAGAAATTGTCCCGATATCAGGCTAAAAGCATGAGTTCTTATATCGGGGCATTAGATGACATGAGTTCTTATTGTGATATTTGGAAATTAGACGTTAATGCAGCTAAGACTAAAGTTGTTATTTTCTCTAAGGGCAAATGTAAAAATATCCTGTCCTTTTTTTACAATAATATGAAACTTAATGTTGTTGATGATTTTAGTTACCTTGGTATAAAGTTTAATTTTAATGGAAAATTTAACAAAACTATGAAATACTTATGTGATCAAGCCAGGAAGGCTATGTATTCTGTCATTAAAAATCTAGAAATCTATGCTTAGAATTAGACTGACAATGGTTTGCCCAATCTTATTGTATGGGTCTGAAGTATGGGTTACTGGTAACATAAATAGTATTAACCAGTTTCATTTGAAATTCTTGAAAATGCTACTCAGTTTAAAATATCTACTCCTAATGTAATGGTATATGGAGAGCTTGGTGTTCTGCCTCTAGACACAATTATCAAGAGTAACATTTTAAATTATTGGTGCAAAGTAATAAACAGTAAACATGACAAAATTGCAAATATTATGTATATGCTAATGTATGAATTAGACAGAAGCAATATATATCAGTCACCTTGGACTGATTATATTAAATCATCATTAAACCACTTAGGATTCCCTGACTCTTGGATCAACCAGTCTGTCCCATCTCCATTACATTTTAATAAAATTTTAAAAAAGCAAGAATTAAAGATCAGTATGTGCAGACATGGTCTGATTGCGTATTTAATTCTCCTAATTGCTTAAAGGATAAAATATTCAAAAAAACATTCCAATTTCAAAAATGTTTAACATTGATACCAAAACATCTTGCTTTTTCTCTGTCATTATCGTTCGTGTAATAATAAATTACCAATTGAACAAGGTAGATTTTTCAACGTTGATTGAAATCTAAAGACATGCCATTTATGTAATAATAATTCTCTTGGAGATGAATTCCATTATATTTTTAATTGTCAATATTTTGTTCTAGATAGAAAAAAGTATATTGCTAGGAACTTTCTACTAAACCCCGACACTTTAGATTTTGAGGAACTTTTCCAAACTAAAAATAAGAATCATCTTGTGAAATTAGCTATTTTTGTTAAACAAATTATGCAAGCTTTAACTTAGTTTTGTCACCTTCCTCTCAAATTTTTCTCTTCTTACATCGACTTTAATGTAAATTAAACAAAATTTATCTTGTTTATAATGCTCATGCAATCTATTTGTAATTTTCTAGTCATGTCTTTTTGTGTTAATTATTTTGCTGTTTGTTGTATTAACAAGTTGTTTGTTGTTGTTGTTGTTGTTCATGTATATGCTGGTGCCCATAAAGGGCCTAGCTTCATGAATAAAACTTGAAACTTGAAACAAACTTGGATCCCCCACCTCACCCCCTTGGTTAACTAACATTTGGAAATAGTGAAAATATACCTTTAGTAGTTACTCAGTTTTGCTATTATTAAAAGCTGTACATACATTACAATAAATATGTACTTTGATCAAACAGCAAGCCTTGTAGACATGACAAATTTATACAAGAAAATATCTGTTCGAGTTGTCAAGTATGAATCATTTATATAAAAATATATCTGTTTAAGTTGTCAAGTATGAATCATTTACATAAAAAAATATCACTTTGACTTGTCAAGTATGAACTTTATATAAGAAAATATCACTGAGTTGTCAAGTATGAATCATTTATATAAACAAAATATCTCTTTGAGTTGTCAATTTTCCATACCAAACCTTTTCAAAAAAATCTTTTAAACTGGACGAAGTGTGAAGCCGAATTATTTAGGGGAAAACCTTAAAAGATATTCTTCTCTGAAACCACTGTTGTACACTTTCTGAGCATGAACAGATGGATACAACTATCCAACCAGCAGAGTCCATCCCCGACCATGGGGACATAGCCCCTGGGTCAATCCGTTGAGATCCCCACCCTGTAACCATATAAACACTTACTGGGCGTCAACAGATTCAACCATCCATCCAGCATCAGCCTCATGGGTCAGTCCCCACCCTTGGGAATATAGCCCTTGGATCATAACTTGGAAACCTTTGAGATCGCCACCCTATAACCATATATACACTTACTGGGCATAGAGAGATGGATACAACCATCCAGCCAGCATTGGCCCTGGGGTCTATAAATACAATCACTGGGGACATAATCCCTGGGTCATAACTTGGAAACTGTTGAGATCCCCACCCTAAAGTCATATATACACTTACTGGGCATAAACAGATGGATACATCCATCTTACCTGAGCATCAGCCCTGGGAACATCCCATCCTGGCATCCCATCCTTGGGAACATAGCCCCTGGGTCATAACTTGAAAACCGTTGAGATCCCCACCCTATATATACACTTAATGGGCATGAACAGAAGGATACAACTGTCCAACCAGCTTTGGCCCTGGAGTCCATCCCCACCCATGGTTGGTTAAGATCCCACCCTATAACCATAATATACACTTGCTGGGCCTGAACGCTTGAAGGTTTGTGATGGCACGCCATCGACTGCATGATATAAATCTGTTTATGAAATTATGAACTTGATTCATAATTATTTCATCTTTGCAAAGACCATCAGGTTCCATTTTGGCCCTCTCGTTTTTTGCACTGTTCTGTGGTAAACAACATAACATTTAATTTATGTTGTCACAGATCTCTCTCTGTCTGTTATAGATGATCAATAATAAAAATAATAAAGTACCTGTGCTCGAGTGAAACGCAAACATGACATCCGCAAAGGTCATGATTCCCACAAAACATCTCTACAGTCTTGCCACTGTGCTGGGAGCATATCTCCGTTGGCATCGAGGCACTTGTCTTTGGTTTCCCCCAACTCTTCAGCTTATTTCTTCCCAACATGTTATGGTTCTCCAGTGTTGGAATACTGCCATGAGCTTCAATGCAAACCTTACAAAAAAATAGATTGCAGTCCATGCAGTAATGGGCAGCCTCTATTGTCTTGTTATGTTTGTCACACCATGAACATTTAAAATCAAATACTTGATCAGATCCTCCCTCAACGGATCTAGAAAACACTCCTCCCGTAGCCATTTTGATTTTTATCCAATGAGTATACCTCAATTGTTAATAAATGTATAACTTGATATTGTCAGAATGTATAATATTTTTAATCAGTCTAATTATTACTGCATAGTTTGTAATGTTTCACCACCTCAAACTGTTTTCTAAAAATGTTTACTTCCTCTAGAAGAAAGATTGCAACTAAACACCCAATAATCACCTAATCGCTGACCTTGAATAGAATATACACAGCCCAGATAACCCAATTATACTCGTTGTAAATGGTTTAAAATCAGAACACTTATAAATATTATAATAAAGACGTTATCTAACCCAGTGGCATAGGAACATTTCAGATATGGAGAGGAAATTAACATACATAATTTGCATTTGGAAAAGGTTTTTAAAAAGTTGTTTTGTGCCAGATGCATGCATCCGAATTGTTTTGTACGCATGTTGGTTAGGTATTTACTGCTAGGTTAATGCACCAGAATGTGTTTGACTGGCATTTATTGATGATTTCAAATACAGGTAAACACTTGAAGAAAAAAAAAGTAAATTACTTTTGTACAATCTTATTTTTTAAAACCGAAACAAAGGAGATTATATAATACTTTATCATCACATATTGATGAGAGTGCCCAAACTTTGACAAGTTTGAAAACCAGCGAGATCAGACTAGCAACACCAGAGTTATGGCCCTTGATTTAGTTAAAAATGCTGTATTTTGCCTCGTTAAGATGATAGGGCTTTCATTTTTCATCCAATCTTTGCCAAACTTTATCAGGTTGCTAATATCAATGAAAGCTTAGACAAGTTCGAAAACCAGCCAAATTGGATCCGTAACACCAGAGTTATGGCCCTTGATTTAGTTAAAAAAGCTGTATTTTGTCTCGTTAAGATGATACGGACTTCATTTGGCCGGGTTTCAATGAAAGTTTGCAGGGATGATCAGTATCAAGCCTAGTTGTGCATTTCGTCACCGTGTTCTGGTTGAATGATTTTGGCAGAGTTATGACCCTTTAAAGGTTTTAGTAACACAAACTTTGTCCCCGACTAGTTCTCCTGAACCCCTGGCTGAATTTCAACGAAACTTTGCAGGGATGATCAGTACCAAGCCTGGTTGTGCCTACCATCGCCGTGTTCCAGTTGAATGATTTTTGGCAGAGTTTTGGCCCTTTAAAGGTTTTAATATACAAACGTTGTCAAGATTAGTCTCTTCTATGGCCGTATTTCAGCGAAAGTTTTTAGGGATGATCAGTACCAGGCCTAGTTGTGCATATCATCGCCGTGTTATGGTTGTAAAAGGTTTTAGTACACAAACTTTGTCCGGACTAGTTCTCCTGAACCCCTGGCTAGATTTCAACGAAACTTTGCAGGGATGATCAGTACCAAGCCTAGTTGTGCATACTTATGATTCTTTTCAGGAGCATAACTTAAAAGTGACTAATGGGACTGAAATGAAACTTAACACAATGTCAGCGGTAGCCTCAGTCACCGGCCCTCTTCTGATTTCTTCGCTACGCTATGCTACGCGGATTCAGAACAAGGGTCTGGGGAAAAAAGGATGTTTGAAATCAGCCCCTCACATTGTGGCTATTTTGGCAAAACGTCGACAATGTGCGTTAAAGAACGCGCAAATAAATTCAGCTAATCACTAATGGGCGCTTTAATCGGCCTAATCTGCCCAGACCGATATCTTCAAGTAAGACATATGCATGCGGTAGGCCAAGAGTGGTCTTGGTAGGCCAAGATTATGAGAGAAGGCAGTGAGAGGAAGTGCAGTCCGTAAGAACTATTATTCTATTTTTATTTGTATCAGAGTTATAGCCCTTTGTAGTTTTATATATGCTTACTAATGGGACTGGAATGAAACTTGACACAGTGGAATATACAACTCTTAACATTAACTTGAGTAAATACAGAATTATCCTTCTTTGTACACTTACATTATCAGACACTTTTGTCAGGAGTAAATACAGAATTATCCTTCTTTGTACACTTACATTATCAGACACTTTTGTCAGGAGTAAATACAGAATTATCCTTCTTTGTACACTTACATTATCAGACACTTTTGTCAGGAGTAAATACAGAATTATCCTTCTTTGTACACTTACATTATCAGACACTTTTGTCAGGAGTAAATACAGAATTATCCTTCTTTGTACACTTACATTATCAGACACTTTTGTCAGGAGTAAATACAGAATTATCCTTCTTTGTACACTTACATTATCAGACACTTTTGTCAGGAGTAAATACAGAATTATCCTTCTTTGTACACTTACATTATCAGACACTTTTGTCAGGAGGAAATACAGAATTATCCTTCTTTGTACACTTACATTATCAGACACTTTTGTCAGGAGTAAATACAGAATTATCCTTCTTTGTACACTTACATTATCAGACACTTTTGTCAGGAGTAAATACAGAATTATCCTTCTTTGTACACTTACATTATCAGACACTTTTGTCAGGAGTAAATACAGAATTATCCTTCTTTGTACACTTACATTATCAGACACTTTTGTCAGGAGGAAATACAGAATTATCCTTCTTTGTACACTTACATTATCAGACACTTTTGTCAGGAGTAAATACAGAATTATCCTTCTTTGTACACTTACATTATCAGACACTTTTGTGAGGAATGTAATGGATTGCCATTCTTCTTTTACTTGGTATGAAACAGAATGTTATTGCTTTTGACCTTTATCTAAGAAATTGATAATTATAATAATTACACACAGATCTACATAAGTATGTTATAATGTTGTACATTTTTCCTTGCTGATATTAATCATTTACACAAACAACCCATTCGAGAAGCATCCATTGGTTCTAACGATCTTGTTTTCAGTTTTGGAGGATTTTCAAGAGATTACCACAGTTTCCCCAATGTGCCCCATAATGATGAGAGCCCCACAAGATAGTGATTTAGATATAGAAGACCTGCCCACATGGTGCTGGGTAAGTATAGGCTGCTAGTTTGTGCACTTTGTAATTTGTTTCTAGAAGTTAGTTCAAGTTACACTTTGTTTCTTGCAGTTAGTGCACTTTTTACATTGTTTCTGGTAGTTAGTGCACTTTACACATTGTCTCTGTAGTTAGTTTACATAACACTTTTGGTAGTTAGTGCACCCTGGGGTCAGATTTGGCCTGGCTCTAAGGGTCACATGTTTTAACATAGAGTTATATAGGAAAATCTTTTTAAAAAACTGTCTTGTCTGAAACTACAAGACAAAGAGGTTTAATATTTTTGCATGTAGTATAAGCTTATGGTCCTCGAATCCTAGTGGTGATCCTGACAAATTTGACCCTGACCCAGGAGTCGCATGTCTAACATTTATTTCTTAACCAACATTTTATATTTACCTGTAAAATTAAATATTCATTATGATACAGAGATTATTGAACTGCTGGGATTATAGGGATGGTAGACATGGTGTGTTGTTTTCATGAACGAACAGATGCAAGCGAGTGAGAAAACCCCCCATATCTACCGTCTCGTGAAGGATTTCCCTATAATCAATCCCAGCAGTTAATCTATTTATTACATTTTAAATCAGTTTAGGATGATTTCAAGCGAAATTATTCACTTTATTGAATGTATCAGCGGATTGGCGTCATGGCTCAACGTCACATTTATTTTTGTGTTCGAAGTTAGTTTGTAATATTTAGCGAGTATAAATATTCTCCCGTTAAGAAATCCCAATCTTTTACCTATAGAAAAGTAATGAATTATACTGTTTAACAATATTCCAGGTTAGAAAGCGTTACAAGCAGCTTTACCAGTTCATCTTCAGTTCACAAACTGACCTTGGAACACAGAAGACAGGTTGAAGTCTCAAACAAATATCAACTTTCATCTTGTGATGAAAGACTTGTGACTTTTGTTTATTTCA
This sequence comes from Cyrtodaria siliqua, assembly GCA_037043455.1. Classification (NCBI taxonomy): domain Eukaryota; kingdom Metazoa; phylum Mollusca; class Bivalvia; order Adapedonta; family Hiatellidae; genus Cyrtodaria; species Cyrtodaria siliqua. The sequence continues at coordinate 50,959 of JAWPHD010003855.1, read as the reverse complement.
AAGACCATATTGAAACTTTGCTGTCTAGTGCAGGGATATTTTATTTCATCCCCGCAGCCATCAGTCCGGGGCCTTGTTTCCAAGCATAACTCCAAAACCATCCTCATGAAAATTGCTACACATACATGTATTAAGCAAGTGTTGTGTCTTTATAATGAAAAGTCATCCGGGTAAATAATCTCGCACCCACGATTTTTGCTATTATCATAAATGACATAGGGGCTGAGATAAACAGTTTACATCTTGATGTTCCATTACTCAATAGTGAAAGACTCAGTATATTGATGTATGCCGGTGATTTTATCTTAATAGCGGAAAATCCCGATGACCTTCAACGTATGTAAATGTGTTACACAACTGGACCTGTAAATGGCGACTCAATAAATATTGACAAAACTAAAATAATGCATTGTAGAAAACAAAAAAGTAGCATTACAAATTTTCATTTTAAATTTGGTGACTTAAATATTGAAATCGCCAATTCATACCGTTACCTTGGTTTGGATATAAACGATACACTGAGCTATACTAGTGTGTTGTACAGTTGTACCGGTTACCGATTATGCTGCAGGCGTATGGGGCTATAAAACATATTACAGATTGGACAATTTAACTACAGCACAAGGCTGTACGGACATTTCTTGGAGTTAGTAGACAAACTTTGCTTAGTTAGTAGACAAACTTTGTTTATTGCTCGAGGGCTGGCGTGGCGCAGTCGGTAGCGCGGCGGATTTGTAACCAGAGGCCCCGGATTCAATCCTTTGTGGTGCCACTGAGTTTCGTCGGTGTGTTCTTGGGCAAGACACTTTCCCTTAGCCTCGTCCGTCGGATGGGGACGTAAACCGGGCCGTCCTGTGTATCGGTCTATCGTCCGGGCACGTTAAAGAACCATAGGAATCTATTCGATAATAAGAGTAGGGCACGGTTCCCGGATTCCTATGTATCCTTTCCCTTTCTCTGGGGCGGCTCTAAATAACCTATACTATGTTGATGAGCCGTTAAACAACATTCAATTCAATTGCTTATTGCTCTTGATGGTGAAGCAGGTTGGAATAGTTCATTGTCGCGACAGCATTGTGACATAATATGATTATGGCACAGACTTGTGAGACTACCTCCTAGAAGCTCATCGCGTATTATTCTGGGACATGGAAAATACAATGGTGCTAAAAGACACTTGGTGTGCAGATGTAAGACATATCTTAGATCATTGTAACATGTCACACTTCCGTGATCTGGATATGACACAGAATGTGACTGTCAGGTACTTGACTGAAATAGTGAAACAAACCATAAGACAAAGTGTATCAAGTAACTGGCTAAATGAGTTGCAAAATGCACCAAAGCTCAGAACCTACAAACAGTTTAAAGACTCGTATGTCTGTGAGCCCAATCTTAATAGACAACTATGGCTCAAGCAAAGGTCGGCACTGGCCAGATTCAGATGTGGAGTATACCCTCTCGCGGTGGAACTAGGCTTGTACAGGCATCCTCAGGTACCGATCGAGAACCGGGTATGCAGAACGTGTGGCGATGTAGAAGTTGAAACACACTTCTTGATTGAATGCAGTTTGTATAATGAACTAAGAATGAAACACTGTGATATAGAACGGGCAGCGAAAGAGACAAATTCAAACGCATAACGGAGAAGGAGGACAGTAAAATAATATCAAACTTTCATCATAAAAGCAAATGACGAGCGCAATGTGATCCTTGTAAATAAACGTTAACCGTTAACAACCGAACATGTGTGTTAGTGGCACAGGATTATCATAGCGGTGTTTCATAAAATACACTAAACACTAAGTAGTAACAATTATTTTAAACCCTGCAATTAGCGGCAGTGGCTATACAGTTACAAGCCAAACTTTTTGAGTGACTAACGTGTATCAATGTAACAAGCCGAAGATGATTTATTTGCATAAATACGGGAGTCTAATCCAATGCAGTTCAATTTGTCTACAAATAACTGTTTATCGAAATATGCATGCACATTAAACCCAACTAAGTAGGCTAAGTAGTAGCAAGAAAATGTGACATTTAAAATCTACAGAATATAGACCTATATATATTGTTTGGGGGCGCTGTTTCAGCCAACGGTTTTCTGGACTTTTCAGACAAAATACATCCAGTACCTAAATAAGCTGTATATCAGTGAAACAGAATACTTTATATTTCAAAATCTGTTGAGAAATAAAAATGTTACGCCCGAAAGCTGTTTTTGAAGGGGTATTTCTGCTGCATGAAAAATTTGAAATATATTTTTTTATAGAGTTTTTATCCGAAAATGATTTTAAATTGTTGGATATTTGTAAATTAAGACACCCTGGAAGTTTTATAGCAAAATTTGAAGGCTACCTGAAGTTATTTGAAATTTCTTAATTTTCTGCTGTCCCACCACCAAGGAATTTACATAGGAAAAGCCCCATCAAAAACTCATTTTGGCTGCAAAATATTTATTTCTCAACCGATTTTCAAAACTAAGGTAGTTTTTATTTACCATTAAAAATGTCAAATCTAATGATATATAATTGGTGTACGTATTATTTAAATTGCTGAAGCTACTGCAGAAAAACCTTTGGCTGAAACAAGCGCCCCAAACAATAGTTACTAACTATGGAACCTTATTTGCAATGACTAAGTATTTCTCACCTATGTATAACATTTGTGTTTCTTAAAAGTTTATCATAAGCCTCTGTAGGCTGGCTGTTTAAATAGTGAAGATTGTTGTATCATACATGTAAAAGAGGTTGTACTGTAATAAATAAAATATCTATCTATAATGAACTTCATGATATTCATTTATTTTTGAATATTTCATGGAAAGCAAATAGTAATTATGAAAAGAAAGAAAAAAAGAACTGACACTATTTCAAGCTTCCTTCTCATGACTCCTTTAAACTGTTGACATCTAGAACTTTCTAACATCAATATTTTTATCATGTCCATAATGGTAATGATGTATATTTTTGAATCTTGCTACACATACTAACACACTAGTGTTGTGGTGCCTTTTGATATAAAGAAATTTCTGTTGTTAATAATCATTCCTGCAAAACCCAGTTCAATTCATGTCTGCTTAACCCACTATGCACAACTATAATAGCCTTTTCGTCCATTGTAAACCCAGATCAGCCTGCGGGTAACTTGCAGGCTGATCAGGGTTTACAATGTCTGGATGCTGATCAGTCATTCCCCCCCCACTCCCCCCCCCCCCCCCCCCCACCAAAAAAACCCACCCCTTTGTCACATAAATGGAATGGTCTTAATTCAAAGAAAGAACAGTCCATTATATAGCGTGTTACAGCTTAACAAATATTCAGTTTAATGAGAAGAGATTATGTGATCATGATACAGTTGTTTACATCAGAGATTTCATGATATGCTTCCCTGTAAACTACCAGTTGATATATGCTTCCCTGTAAACTACCAGGATGTATTATTGTTAGGATATAGTTGTGTACATCAGAGATTTCATGATATGCTTCCCTGTAAACTACCAGTTGATATATGCTTCTCTGTAAACTACCAGTTGATATATGCTTCCCTGTAAACTACCAGTTGATATATGCTTCCCTGTAAACTACCAGTTGATATATGCTTCCCCGTAAACTACCAGTTGATATATGCTTCCCTGTAAACTATCAGTTGATGCAGTTTTCATATGTGATTATTAAAATATTGTCAGAATAGAGTTTATGGTTTATTTATAACATGTGAATCCCCATATATTTGTTAAAGAAACTATGCTGCCAAATAACAGCAAAATATCACTACAAAACCGTTGATCAAAACTCTATCCAGGTGCTCAGGTCAAATAATAATGTATATGTATATGATTAAAATTACAGTTTTTTCACGGGTTCTTAAAATACGCATCATGAACAATGCTAAAATGAATTATGAGTTGGTAACTCTTTCAATTGATGCTCCAGTTCTGGGGTTTGGCCTGGCTTTTTAAAGCCGTTTATATTGTGTCTATAAAGTTTGGAGTCTCAAAATGTGTAAGTTATATGTATACCAAATCATCAGAAGGTTTAGAAATTGTAAAATTTGGCTGTTTTTGGCTAATTTAATTTGTTTTTAATTTCATTATTGCTTGAAATTAAAGTTTCAAAAAAAGATAACTGTGCATTTTGATATGGAATTCCCCAATACTGAGATATATGTTAATGCTTTTATATTTTATTTAGCGAGGACATATTATGGTGTATGTTTTTTTTCCTATTTTAAGGGCGTTCATCAGGATTGTTTGTTTTTATGCCCAAGTAAAAGTGTTCCGCATGTCCGTCAGTCAATGTGTACATCCTGAAAATGTTATCCTGACTCCTAATTTGGGTAATTGGTATACAATCTTCTCCAAACTTGGTGATAATCAGCCCATCACCTCAGTAATTCCAGTTATGCCCCTTGGAATAGTCATATTCACAAAATGAATGTTGTCCGGACTTGTTTTGGTAATTGTTATCCAGTCTTCTACAACTTGGTCAAATTGTCTAAAATAGAACTGTTTAGAATATTTAGTTAGTCCCATTATTCAGACAGTTTCCTTATTTATTTCCAAAGCCATAGTGTGGGAATCCGTGTCTTATGGACACATTTCGAGTTTCAAATTGTTTAAATACATTATTTCTGTATTAAATTGATAAAAAGAATAAACCACCAACAGAATTTACACTCAACATAATAAAAGACCGTAAGAAGTTGTTTTCTATTAACCATGGTTACACTCCAGGGTTAGCTATTTTAAACTTGGCAAGACTTAGTGTTGTTCAATGTGATTTTAGTTGAGTTTGACAATGAGCCACATTGTCGCATACAGTACGGAGTTACTGCCGTGAATTATGTCAAAATCAGGGTATTTCAGCTTGTTTACACAGTAACTTAAATTGCGTGCAAAAAATCAGCCTCATCCCTTAAAGGTGAAGATCATGCACACTATAAAATGCTTTAATTTCATCTAGGCCAAACCCCAAAACTTGACTTTCAAATTAAAGAGTTACCAACTCGTGGTTCTTCACAGGCCATTTAAGCATAGCGGTGCCGCTGCACTTGACTTTCCAAAACACACGTCGTGGGGCCTAAGTCTAGAAATTATAGGGTGGCGGTGCAATTCGTTATTTTGCGAGATTTTTATGCCATTTTGACACTCGGATGTTAGAGGAGTGTTACCTCCCATATACAGTTCGGTCAATGTGATGAGGTGCTTTCTTTATTGTTGAAGACTGGATGACAAGCGTCAGCATGATATTACTTAACTGTGACCACAGAGTACCAAATCGGTCTAGATTCAGGTTACGTTATGGTGTTTGTTGCATCAATTCATACAGTTGCACAGGCCCATTTTTGTCCCAGATGAGTTTCTGGTAAAAGCCCTTTGTGTTCTACATCAAGTGTTAAATTTATTATTATTTTTTTATTTTTTTTGAAGTGGCGCTTGACATTTTTTACGTGGCGGCCCTTGTTTTGCATGGTGGTATGTGTAGATAGCATATATCATATAAGTGCTCCTGGAGAACCCTACGCTACTCTTAAAATCAAGACCGCTGCACTTAAAAATACTTAGACTTGAGAATCATGGCTCTTTTGGTGGTATGTATCTATGGTAGGTACATACCACCATAAGAGCCATGATTCTCACGTCTAAAAAATACTAAGAATCAAGTCAGATTTCATGTCCTTTAATCAAACTTAAACTCTTAAATTCACACGGTCCTGGCAACATGCATTGTGGGCGGTGATAACCTGTGACTAATTGATTGGTGTACACAACAATCTCGCTGTACAAACACTCCAATCAGCGATCATTAGTCGGTGTTAGTTTTGTCAAAAGACCCCTCTCACAGTTTTGTCATGTGTTACGTTCACTTTTTGGTATTTTCGTAAAACGTTAAAATACATAGTATGAACTGTTTGAAAAAAACAACAGTTCGATATAATATTAGTCTTGATCGTCCTCGACATTTGATTAAAATATAAACATCCTGACCGTTTGAGCAGAAACAAATTTGAAACTGGAAGCCCGTGACCGTAATTATTATTTTTTTATTAAAGTATTTCTGACCATCTGCATTTAGTTTGTCCATATAATAATGAAGTTTCCCTCTTTGTTTATTAATAAATGTAATTGTCTTACTGCCTGTCTGTGTACGATCTTGGATAGCAGGTGCTCCTGTCTCAGCCAATCAAAAACCTTACCAGTGTATAGACAAAAATCAAACTTAGATCAGGAGGACTGTTCTAGACATTTGTCTTGAAAACAAGCTTGTCTTGAAAACAAGCAAGCTTCGCAGATGGTCTAGATTGATATAATATTCAAATGAATAAGACAAAAATACAGAAATTTCATAAAATATCATTTGCAGTGAAGACAATTTTACAACAATTCAGTAAAAACAGGAAGTGGTTCGAGTTCGAAAAAACACGTTTTTGTCAAATTTCAATAAAAAGGAATGATGGCTGATGTTAATTCAACTAGTAAAATGGTGTTTTTACTTTTGGTTAAAGATATTGATGATCCTGCATCCTAAACACGCTGCAGCAATGAATATCATAAGGTGAAGTCAGTTATTTATTTTACGCATATTCAGTCAAGGTCGGTTTAAGAACCCGTGAATCTAATTATGTAACATTTACTTTTAATCAGCACATATACACTATTATATGACCTGAACATCTGGATAGAGTTTTGATACATGTTTTTTGTAGAGTAATTTTGCCATTATTTGGCGGGTTAGTTTCTTAATTAGCCTTTCATTTGCATTAAATTGTATTTGAAGGTTTGTTTCAATAAAACCTGATGAAATTAACAATAAGAACAAGAGGCCCAAGAGGGCCTATAGATGCTCTGCTGTGTAAAGATGTCATATTTAGCCTTTTCCTATATAAACTTTGCGTCGCCACGGCGGCCATTTTGATTATTGCAAGAAAAAAAAAAAAAAAAACTTAATAGACGCCAACCATTGTGATAAAGTTTCAACAAAATCCTTCAAAAGGTTTCGGAGAAGATTTCATATTTAACTTTTTCCTATATAACTTTATTATTTAAACCTTGGGTCACCATGGCAACCATTTTGATTATTCGAGGATAACGAAAAACACAAATTTGATAGAGGCCAACCCAAGGAACATGTATATGATATTTCACTGGAATGGATTAAGTGGTTTCGAAGATGTCGTATGAAATTTCCTTAAATTTGACTTAGTTTTAGCCATGGCGGCCATCTTGGACAACTGGTGGCTGCGAAAAACACAAATCTGAGGCGCACTATCCCAAAGATCATTGTGATAAAGTTTCAACAAAATCCTTCAAGAGGTTTCAGAGAAGATGTCAATTTTAGCCTTTTCCTATATAACTCTATGTAAACTTTGGGTCGCAGTGGCGGCCATTTTGATTATTCGACAATGACAAAAAACACAAACTTAATAGAGGCCAACCCAAGGAACATGTATATGATATTTCAATAGAATGGAATCAGTGGTTTCGTCGGAGATGTCGTTTGAAATTTACTTAAATTTGACCTAGTTTTAGCTATGGCGGCCATCTTGGATGACTAGTGGCTGCGAAAAACACAAATCTGAGAGAGACTATCCCAAATATCATTGTGCTTAAGTTTCATCATAATCTTTCAGAGAAGATGTAATTTTTAACCTTTTCCTATATAACTCTATGTAAACTTTGGGTCGCTGTGGCGGCCATTTTGATTATTGGACGATAACGAAAAACACAAACTTGATAGAGGCTAACCCAAAGAAAATGTATATGATATTTTACAAGAATGGAATAAGTGGTTTCGGAGGAGATGTGGTTTGAAATTTTCTTCAATTTGACCTAGTTTTAGCGATGGCGGCCATCTTGGATGTTTGGCGGCCGTGTAAAACACAAATCTGAGACGGACGATAACGAAAAACACAAACTTGATAGAGGCCAACCCAAGAAACATGTATATGATATTTCAGTAGAATGGAAAGTGGTTTCGGAGGAGATGTCATTTGAAGTTTCCTTAAATTTGACCTAGTTTTAGCCATGAAGGCCATCGTCGCAGATGGTCTAGATTAATATTATATTCAAATAAATAAGACAAAAATACAGAAATTTCATAAAATATCATTTGCAGTGAAGACAATTTTACAACAATTCGGTAAAAACAGGAAGTGGTTTGAGTTCGAAAAAACAAGTTTTTGTCAAATTACAATAACAAGGAATGATGGCTGATGTTAATTCAACTAGTAAAATGGTGTTTTTACTTTTGGTTAAAGATATTGATGATCCTGCATCCTAAACACGCTGCAGCAATGAAAATCATAAGGTGAAGTCAGTTATTTATTTTACGCATATTCAGTCAATGTCGGTTTAAGAACCCGTGAATCTAATTATGTAACATTTACTTTTAATCAGCACATATTATACAATTATGGACTTTTCAGCTGTTATACATGATGTGATATGCACCAAAAAAATCATTATTGACCGAGGCGATAGTGGCGGCCATTTTGATTATTCAACGATAACGAAAAACACAAACTTAATAGAGGCGAACCCAAGGAACATGTATATGATATTTCAATAGAATGGAATCAGTGGTCTGGAGGAGATGTTGTTTGAAATTTACTTAAGTTTGACCTAGTTTTAGCCATGGCAGCCATCTTGGATGACTGGCGGCCACGAAAACACAAATCTGAGAGAGACTATCCCAAATATCATTGTGCTTAAGTTTCATCAAAATCTTTCAGGCAGTTTCAGAGAAGATGTAATTTTTAACCATTTCCTATATAACTCTATGTAAACTTTGGGTCGCCATGGCGGCCATTTTGATTATTTGACGATAACGAAAAACACAAACTTGATAAGAGGCCAACCCAAGAAACATGTATATGATATTTCAGTAGAATGGAATAAGTGGTTTCGGAGGAGATGTCATTTGAAGTTTGCTTAAATTTGACCTAGTTTTAGCCATGGAGGCCATCTTGGATGACTGGCGGCTGCGAAAAACACAAATCTGAGATGGGCCCTCCCAAGTAACATTGTGATGGAAGTTTCATCAAAATCCTTCAAGCAGTTTCAGAGATGTCGATTTTTATAAAATTGCTAACAGACGGACGGACTGACGAAAAGTGATCGTATAAGCCCTCCTGGCCAGTAATTGATGCATACGTTTCAGAGTTGTTGCCTTTGATTTTGTCGAAATTATAAGATCATTAATTATGTTGACATAACTTCAGTAAACAGCTTTTAATTTTCAGCTTTGTTGACTATGACAATGAGTAAAACTGGTTCAGATGTAACAGAGTTTTATGCCAAAATAAGAGAGAATTTCAGTTGGTTTAAAAAAAACTTCAGTTAAGAGTCTTCAGATTTTCACCTTTTTTTCTGAAGGTTTGTGCCGATAAAATATCAGATGTGTTCATCTACGCATTACGGAGTAATTAATTATGTTAAAGTAGCTATCCTGCCAACATCAGCCTATTTTACAACATGTGTACATCGTTTCTAAACCTACTGATGACGAGGTATACATATATATCTTGCATATTTTGAGAATTTAAACTTTAGACACAATAGAAACGGCTTTAACCAGCCAAGCTAAACCCCAAAACTGGAGCACCGAATTAAAGAGTTACCAAGAGTTACATTTTACGCATATGATGTTTTAAGAAAATGTGAACTAACCTTTGCTTTTAATCAGCACATATACATTATTATATGACCTGTAGGTTTTTGATAGACAGCCGTGCAGCGTAATGTAATTTTGACGGTTATTTGGCGGATTAGTTTCTTTAAAAGAGGGGAATTAAAGATTATTAGCGCCAGCAGAGCTTATGGGATGGCGAGTTGTCCGTCGTCCATCCTTCCTAAGAGGATAGGGCCTTCATTTTTCATCTGATCTTTACCAAACTTTACCAGATTGTTCATATCAATGAAAGCTTGAATGAGTTTGAAAACCAGACATATCAGACCAGTTACAGTGGAGTTATGGCCCTTGATTTAGTTAAAAATGCTATATTTTGCCTCGTTAAGACGATAGGGCCTTCATTTTTCATCTGATCTTTACCTATACTTTACCAGATTGCTAATGTCGATGAAAGCTCAGACAAATTGGGAAACCAGCCAGATTGGACCAGTAACAGTGGAGTTATGGCCCCATGATTTAGTTAAAAATGCTATATTTTGCCTCGTCAAGACGATAGGGCCTCATTTTTTATCCGTTCTTTACCAAACTTTACCAGATTGTTAATATCAATGACAGCTCGGACAAGTTCGAAAACAAGCCAGATCGGACCAGTAACAGCGGAGTTATAGGTTTATTCACAGGTTCTTAAAATACCTGTGATTGAATATGCATAAAATGAATTAGTATTTGGTAACTTTTAAATCAAAGCATCAGTTTTGGTTAAAACGGTTTATATAATTGTGTCTATAGGGTTTGGATTCTCAAAACATATAAGTTATATAATATACCCCATCATCAGAAGTTTAAGAAACAGTATACATCTGTTGTAAAATGTGCCTGTTGATGGCAAGATAGGGACTTTAAGTGTTGAACATCGAGGAACAGAGACATCAAAATAATATCCTCCAATACTGAATTACAAACAATAGTTGCAACGGGTTGATAGAATATACTCACTTCACTCTATTGTTATTTATTGCTATAGAAGCATGGTTGAGGGGTAAACAATGTTAAACCTCCTTGCCTCTCACCGCTACGGGTTCGAATCCCACTTTGAGCTCAACTTAAAGTGTAGACTCTTACGGATGGCGGGAGGTAACAGTACTGGTTCTACCCTGGAAAAATGTGGTGGTCTGCCTCTACCACAAAACCAAATAGACTGTTGTATAAGGCCTAAAATGATGTAAAACACCATTCAAACAAACAAAACCTCTTTTGTTATAAGATCCATGTTAGCCAGTAGTGTTCTCGGTCTATCTTGAGCCTTTTGTTATTATTTATTGTGTGTTAGAAAAAACAAAGTAACTTTTAGAGCTCATGACCAAAAAGGACTGGAGGCGATCTGGGAAAATGTGTGGGTGTCAATTCAAATTTAAATAAAACCCATAATGTGTCTCAGTTTCATATATAATGAGCATATGCATTGAAGTAGGCCCTCTGATCCATCCGATTTAATTATTGTTAATTCTAATACACCCGCACTATATAGCCTAGTTTAAAATATCGTTATATTGAACGATATATCACTGTAATTTTTGCAACGTTAGGAGAATAAGCATTGCGCATTGTAACGTATGCAACGTTAGGAGAGCAAGCAAAGCAATGCGAAAGATTTCAGATATTTGCGTTATTTTCACATTTTAGGGGTATTAGAATAGAAATAGAACATCGTTTACGGTGAATTACCTATAATATATCACGGTTTGTCGTTCAATTGTAAACAATAATTTCACGTGAAATTATTGTTTACAATTGAACTCCAAACCGTGATTTATTAAACGATAATTCTCAGTAAACGATGTTCTATTTCTTAATTAAACAGTTGGTCTGGAAAACTTGATGACTCGGCTCACTTTCGCTGTATAAATCAATCATTAATTCACAGTGTTTTAAGGCACTCAGGGCTCATTCTAGGCAAGGAATTTAGGGAGAAGTCACTTCTCCCTCAAGTGATTTTAGGGAGAAGTGGAGAGAATTAGGGAGACTTCACGCGACGTGTATACGTAGACAACGGTTGAATAGTCATCACCATGTATATTGCAATGCAGTGAATACAGTGTAATGCACACTAATTCTTTTTACTCTATAATATGAGCTTGAAATATTGATGCAAATTTCTATGATAATGGATTAATTACTATACTGTACCTTTTTAAAAAAAAAAAAAAAAAAAAATTTTTTTTTTTTTTTTATTTTTTTTTAAATTTTTCGGCGACTTGAACTTCGCTTTGATGTGCTGCCAAGGCGAAGTCAAGAGATCGCGGGCGCGTTCTTCGCCCGAATCGCCCTGTAGATTGAGCCCTGCCACTTGTGAATTTCATATTTTGTAATCAAAGCACACTTTATTTGAATTATACAAACAACGTGTACTCTTGTAGACATACAAACCTTATTTGAATTAGTATTTACGATTTAGCAACAAAATCTTGCCGAGTCGACGTGATGTCCAAACCAAACATTTTTATAAACAATAATTAAACCGAATGTTAAATATGCAGAATGCATATGCACACTGAAGAACGTACATTATTGTTTTTTTCATTTGTATTTAGAATGAGTACCAATATCTCTCCTCCAAATCGCCTCCAGTCCCTTTAAGCCATCAGACTTGTATACTCAGAACAAGTTACATTGTTATAAATGTTCCTGTGTATCAGAGTCAATACTCCCAGCACATTTAAGAACCATTAGGAATCTATTTGATAGTGTGAGTAATGTTCCCAGGCTCGTCTCTTGTGGGGGCTAGAAATAACCTATAATGTGTTGATGAGCCATTAAACAATAATTGAATTGTTATAATTTTTAAAACGTATAAAATGCCATTAAACAATAATTGAATTGTTATAATTTTTAAAATGTATAAAACATTCTCTCATTCGTTCTTTCAAATGGGAAAAGAACGGTCATGTTCTTGGATATCAGAAAAGTACAGTTGTGGGTAAGACGGAGAACCGTATCCTGGTTCCCGGGCAGGGTAAAATAAACAACATACTGGCAACCAGTACACAGGGTCGCAGCACTCACGTGCAACAACATACAAGACAATTTATTTCATTTGGCTGTATAAATAAATAACAAAAAATAGGTAAATTACAATAAAATGTGCTCTTTAATAATACTGGTAAAACAAACTTAAAGGTAATATAACAATAGTATAATAAAGAAGAATACATAGTCATGGTCACAAAATAATACTTGTATACTCGGCAATACTGTGCATGGTGAAATTGGTAAAAATTATTTTATTAACTTTTAAAATTTGAAATTTAAGTGCCTATATATATGCATAACATCGCATAAAGATACAAAAAACATATATTTCTTTCTGTAAAATGGATTAGGCCAAATAAAATCGAATTTATCAAATGACTGTTTATGTACATTTCAGAACATCTTTGCATATATGTTTTGGCATTATAAACCGATGGAAAAAAGTTTAGTCACTACTTCTGTACTGTCTAAAGATTGAAAAGTATGACTGAACTATTTTCCAACATATATGTGTAATACCATCAGGTTATCATATAAAATAAATCTGACATTCGTTTAGTTTCATACAAAAAAACATTAAACGTGTTGAATACCGGTAAGCTTAATAATATGCTTGTAAAATACAAAAAAATACATACTTGTTTTATATTTTTAACATTAAATGAACAGATTCTGTAGGTATAAGATCCATGTCCATCAAAAACCTATTGTTTGGGCAAAAAGCTAGAACATTTTGAAACACAGGAGAATACAAATTTATCCTTAGCCATAAATAAACAAGTTTTAAACAGCTTTGAAGCGAAGTATATAGCACTATGACCATTATTATGTTGGGAAGCTCCAGGGTATAACCTTTAACATTTATTTGCCTTATGTGAACATGTCTCAACATAAATTTAGCATAATCCAAGTGTAACAGATAGAATTTGTGTTTAAAAAATTTACTCAAGACAACACGACAGTGAGAAAGATAGTATTTAACATGTCGGGTTTTAAGAAAATAGAAATTAGATTTGGAAATGGATAAAATATAGTATTATTTACAAAACGTTGCATTAGTCAGTGTATAATCCTCGTTAATTTTATACATGATTCTTATAATTCTGGAAGTGGAACAATAAAGTACACATATATAGACTACGACAGTCTTAACAATGTCATGTAGTTAGGATTATAATTCAACAATTCGTAAAAGAGTTCAAGAGGTTGAACAAAAAGATAACCGTATTTACAATATTTGTTAAAAACATAAACATTTTCTTATATTACTTACCACTTTTATCACATCTAAACAATACAATGCAATGCTCTGGCATAAGGCCTATTCCATAAAAACCTACTGGTGACCCCAGGAAAGCAATTTAATAAACATCTATAGGTGAACCCTAGTTTCTGAAATTTGGTCCTTAAAACTGAATTTTGTATCTATGGGTGGGTGTTCAATTTTAAAAGTGCCATCCTGGGGTCCCATGTATGTTTTAATGGAATTTATTATATTGGTCAGGACTATTAAATCAGAGATAAACTTCTAGATATATTTAGTTTGTTTATATATCATAAATCATAAATGTATAATTTAAAAAGCACAACAGCTAATGCATGTAAAATCTCTGACACAATCGTCAAGTAAACTGGACCCTTTTCATTCACTGGCAAGTACACGATTTTGTGTCAAATGAAAATAATCTATTTCTGCCATCTTTCGTTTAACAGCAGCAAATTTTTTAAGTAACAATTAACAGCAAGTGCATACAATAAATGAGTGACTCTGGTAGATTCCAGGATGATAGGCAAAACAAACACTCGCAATAATGCTACAAGCTAGCAGATGCGACGTAATACTATAAATATATACATGTACATGTATGGGTGGTGAGTAGGAAAAAATGCATTGCTTCAAACAAGTGAAAGTGCTTTCTTTGGCTGCATGTGTTCTCGGAAAAGAATAACTGCCCGTTTAAAAATCTAGTCTCTAGAGTGCCTCAATATGCCAAAGGACTAGAAACATTAGAAATACTCTGCCCATTAATCAAATACCACAGATCATATGTTTATCCAACAAAAACACCAGCTTTAAGCTTTATTATTTACAATATGTGTACATTTTATTAGTACCTTTGAATAAATCCAATCAAACTTAACTCTGATTACATAAAAATAAAATCTGAATCCCTTTAACAAAAAACAGTTAAAAATGCATGCAAAAAGCTGCAACCAACACTGAAAAATAGTCATTGCAAGTTGGTGCCATGCACCATAAAAACTTAACAAAAACAGTCCTCTTTTATTATTGCAAAAACAGAACTGACCGGGTGCGCTCATGCAGTACGCGGTTAAAACCTCCTGCACATTGGTATGGGTTTATGCGCAGGCACTATTGCATCGTTCAGCATACCCAGACTACTGCCCATAAAGTTGAAATCTCGTTTTAAATCGTATCTGGTTCTATCATTGACTGGCCCATTTCGGCTGTGATCATACTGTCGTCGATCCCTCTCGGGTCCAACTTTGAAGTAACTGAGCCTGAGTAAACAGTTACAGGTGGTTAGAAAATTGAACAGCAACTTGTTAAACTCAGTGAAAGAATATTCATAATCGCTAAATATTAATAACTAACTCCAAACACAAATATAACTAACTGAGGCGTTGATTCATGACGTCATAACAGGGTTGCTGACGTCGACGTCATCCGCCGATAACGTTCAATAAAGCGAATACTTTCGGTTGAAATCATACATAAACTATTGAAAACATAATAAATACATTATTTAACTCTGGCTTCGATTATAGGGAAATCCTTCACTCGATGGTAGACGTGTTTTGTTTTTTCAATCACCTACGCTCGTTAGTGAAAGAACCACATGTCTACCATCTGATGATCTCGTGAAGGATTTCCCATATAATCGATTCCAGCAGTTAAATAATCTCTATTTATTTCATTAAACAACAGTAAAGAAACGATAGTATTTTTTCAAAGGAAAATAGTAACTTAATACTTGTTTGACTTCACGACATTACATAGCTAGCATGCAAGCCACATTTTGAGCAAATTAGTTTCAGTAGCGAAATTTCCACTTTCTACAAAACTGTCGCACATTTTCCACACATCTGAAATGTCCATAGAAATATCAGCACCGATATATATAAATGGTTACATTATCCCCAACACCGTTTAACATCTGAAATGCATTACATATGATGGAAAACACAATTATCTATATATATATGTTGGTAAGCTTTAAACTTTGAAGTGTGGTTTTCGAGGAGGAAGTTCATGAATGGGAACTTTAAAGTTATGCTCAGGAGGATTCATTAGGGGCATGACTTTATCCTCTCCCTGATTTTCAGCCCGACAACGGCGATGGCGAATTCTTTCTGCATACTCATTTTTACTGAAAATGCAAAATAGAAAGAATTCAGACTGTGACTTAATTACTATTAAATATCCTTGACAGCCTAGTTTTGTATTTTTTGGCTCAGCTTTTTTCCCCCAAAACTGTGCAACATGATAGTTTGTTTTTTAACTGGCATGAATTATTCCTGACAATACCATCACAGAATGCATAAAAATCATTTAAGAGCAGCTTTTGACTTTATTGAAAACATACATGTATCATGTTGCCTAGTTTTGAACTGGGGACAAGCCAAACATTAAAATTCTGTCCACAAACCTTAAAAAAATTACCCACCACCACCCAGAATGCCCGCAACGCATCTTAAATTAACATGTCAGCCAAAGAAAACATGAGCAAGTGCAAATTATGCATAGTTAATATTAAATATACTTAACAGGACTGTGAACATTGCACACAAAAATGATGTTTGGCAAAATCACCAAAAAAAAGGTTATATAATAAGTAGAAGCGCACACAAACATTAACAAACACAGATAATACTGATATCTTGAACATACAACACACAATAATCACTGGTATGGATGAAGGATGTTATAAACGTGGTCTCGTTGAATATTTTTCAGTGAATCTGGCATAGGTTTTCGTATCGTGTCGTCTTTTGGCCTACGCACAAATTTCTTATGCCCATTTTGAGGCGGAGGATCATTACGCGAGATTCCTCTTTGTGAAAATTCCCTGCAAAATATTTCCAAAAGTACTTGTAAATGATTTGTGGTGTAATTATATATCTTTTGAATGCTGGCGCACATATAGTTATAAATATATCTGTGAATATTTTATACAGCAATGATGCCATTTTGGTTGTGGGTCATGTGATAGGTGAACTTAAAATGATGTGATTATCATTGGTTAAAATAAAAATACTGACAAAACATAAATTAATAAGCATTATATTAAATTCATCAATTTATTCAGGCGTTTCCTGTAGAACTTGCACATGAAAATCTCCATTAACTTTTCTAGCAATATCATATCTATCCGCGTTCTTATTGATTCTTCTAAAAGTCTTATTATCATCTGCGGTATAATCAGAGTTATCTTTTCCTGGGTAAACAACAGCATAGGCAAGATCACAATGAGGGAAATGAGTCTGTCGTTCTCGGTATCGGTTGTCAAAGCCTGCAGAGTTGACACGAAATTTTTCCAAATTATTCCTGAAATTTGGAAATAAAGCACATGAGAGGCCTGTCCCTTCAGAGAATAAATTGATATGTTCTGTTGTTTTATCTAATCGAACAAAAATGTTTTATTTAATTGATAAGTAATTTGCCAAACATCAAATAGCCTGATATTCCTATTTTGTAAGCACACTGTTTATTATGTAAGGGAATGTAGGCACACAGCTAAACAATCTTTATTATTGAAAGTTCTGAAAAACTTAAAAAATGATGAAAGAATTATCAAAATCAGATAATAAACAAAAATCATATGACCATTTGAAGGCTGTTCTAAAATGGATATGGGAGCCATAGTTCCAAATTACCATACTTATATGACATGTTAATAAATATCATTAAAAGCAAAGAAAATCACTGCAAATGAATGCAAACTCCTTTACTGGTCATATAAAGCATTATTACCATTAAGTATGCATATTTTTCATATAGTTGCTGTAATTTTTTTCCTATAAATCAGTACATTTTCATATTTATGAATATTCCATGAACTACGATGTCAGCTCTCAAAGATCCATTACAATAGAACCTTCAAATAGTCGTATCTTCTTTGCTTATCATCCGAGTTTGGTAATTCTTTCAATCTTTCAGAAATCTCAACAATAAAGATTGTTTGGCTGTGCGGCTAATTCCCTTTACTTAACCTTTATCCTGATATTGTTTCATGAATATAAAATATAATAAATACCATATGTACATTAATTTTAAGATTTCAAATCAAAATTAAAACCAGTCCTAGCATTATAAATTTGGATACTGGTTAAACTTAAAAACTGCTTGAAACTGCCTTAGACTATGATCATTTCAAATGAAATTATAATGTTAGTTCAAAGCAAAAGCAAAACCATATAATATTTTTAGAACTAGTTAAAAAGCTTAGCAAATTCTTTTTTTGTATAATTTATCAACAGCAAAAAACGATTTTGTTAAGAGATTTTGTTAATGCCAATTATTTTGTCGTTGTGGTTGTTTTGCTCTTTAATGACATATATATTCACAACAGTATTTTTTTCTTCTTATTAGATGTGCAAAGTTGACCTGCGACCTTAGCAAATTATACGTTTCGTTACAAAAGATTTAATAAAAAGAAAAAGTTATATAAATTATATTAAAATATTACTTATGGACAAGACATGCATATGAGGCCATATCTTTTTAATATATATATTTTTTTATTTTTACATACGAGGTCTACTTTAGAAAAATACCTTCCCCAAGCATTTAAGAGATATATAAATTTATATACCGGTATATATTATTATTTCTTTATGGCCTCATGCTTTTTGCCTTCCTTTGTAAAATGCATTAATGAACCCCACCCCCAGGAAGATTTTAAACGGGGGTTATATGGCAAGAATCTTGCTTTCATTCTAATAGATTTAATATTGTATGTTAGTTTGGTATTTTAAGTTCCAAAATAGTAGTGACAAAATGAGGATGTATACAAAAGAGCTAACAACAATAAAACAAAAGTCTAAACGAACCAATATGAGCTTATAAATGCTTTTAGAAAATACAGATAATATAAAAAAAAATCGTGTGATGTGTAAGTGAGTTAACTTCAGCCTGTATAAAAACACTAATTATTGCTCATCAAATGTTTGATCAAATATAAAAAAAGTTTTCTTTTTCAGGAAAATTTATTTTGGGACTACCTTAAAAGCTGTTTTTGATTGTATGTTTGTTGTTTTTAAACTGATCATGTTAGACGTTGTGACTTTACACAGATTTTTCAGTGCCGACGTGCTAGATGTTTAAGTATCATTTAGATTAAAATTATACACCTTTGATCTGCAGTATACTTAGACGTTATTGATGAGCAATTTTTGCCATTATAATTGATCATTCCCTTCGGAATAAAAACTGCAAATATTTATTTTGATTCTGCAGTTATGAGGAGGTGTGCAGTATTATATGTCATAAATGGACAAAAGGACTACCTATTTTCCATTCCAGTTCTGATTAAGGCAAATGAAATTTAAAGAAACTAACCTTCCAAATACATCAAAATTACGCTACAAGCCCATTTATTAAAACCGGCCATGTGTTCGGGTCATATAATAATGTATAGGTTTATTCACAGTTTCTTAAAATAACCATGACTGAATATGCTTAAAATGGATTAGGGGTTGTTCTCTTTAATTTGACGCTCCAGTTTTGGGGTTTGGCCTGGCTTGCTTGGGCGACGACAGTCCATAGGTGGAAAGTGTCCGCACCGTTTGGTACTGGCATTGAAGCAGCCGCTCAGTTTGCGTGACATGCCGGGAGACTAGGACGGTTCTCCCGGGGAAATGTTGCCTTCGCGTCAAAAACTATGTGTTTTGGTTTTGACTGACATTTGAATGGACATTGCTTATATTGTGTCTACAGAGTTTAGATTCTCAAAATATATGTTATATATATAATTATAATAAATTAAAACCTGTCATTATTATGTTTAAAAACAGTGTACATCTGTTGTAAAATTTGCCTGTTAATGGCGAGATAGGGTCTTTTAAGATTACCTTTAGACTATTCTTTTGTAGTATACCAGTCTGATCAATATTTAAAGGAAAATAGGTCAACACCAAATTAAAAAAATACAAAATCTGGCGCAAATCACCTTTTTGTCCCAATTATTATTTTGTTGTTGCATTCGGCGATGACGGGTGATTGATAGCGTGTGCCCTGTGCTCCCTTTACTTACTCCTCCCAAATAGAAAACTTGTTTTACATTGTCATCTTTGCAAAATCAAAACTGCATATGTTTATTTATTTACAGAAAATATGATTTTGTTGGTTTGGAGTGAATACCAGACTTTTATCAAACACGTGAACATATTTGAGTTTTCTCACATCCATATTACACAGTATCACAATCCATCTCTTTGAAACATACGGACTGATTTCAAGAGCCAAGGGAAATAAATTTTGACTATTTTAGCATTACACAACTATCATTGTTTTATGTTGGTTTGACCGCAGCTACATTGTAGGCATGCACAGTTTTAAACACATGCAGCCGATATATGCATGCATTAAAATAAGATGGTTATATAGATTTATAAAGCATTTATAAGCTCACAAGACATTGAAAAAATAACTTTTAGTACATTTTGTTTGACAAATCTGCCGCATTTATATAACTATAATTGTATTTTTTTTTGTTCCACAAAATTGACCATATGTATAATTATCAAATTTCTGACATTGCATACTCATTTTGAATATGTGTTGCATTAATTAATAAAAACACTTATAGGCAGCTTAAAACTGTATTGAGGAGATTATGTTCAAAGTCAAGCAAACAAATGATTTTAGTATAAAATGAGGAGAAAACTCAAATATAAGCCTTGAGAACTTTTTACTTTCCGGTCATTGACTCTAAGATAGAACCTATTAAAAAATTCAGTATGTGTTTTCGGACCATAATGTATATTGAACGATCAAAGCCTGTTTAACTAATACGGTTTAATTTTGAGTTTAATAACGGTAATTCTTTTTATAAGGAAATTATTAATAAAAGAGCGCTTTTCTTTTCCTATGTTTTGTCTTCAAAAGTTCTTTTCCGTAACGATATATATCCAATAATAGGTACAGGTTTCTAATTCCACATTGATAGCATTTCAAATAATATTCAAGAGTTATTCAGAGATTGATAATGTGCTATGTCTGCAAATTCCAGCAACAGGAAATTGCATCTTGCGTTATTAAACTTATAAAACAGGAAATTGCATCTTTTGATTATTACTTTGCATTATTAAACTTATAAAACAGGAAATTGCATCTTTTGATTAAAACCTGCTGTTCTTAAATAATTATTTATAAATAACTATAATAAGTGTAATAACAGAAAGTAATAATCAAAGCACGCAATTTTCTGTGATTCCAGCATACACATATATAATGTATGCAAACCAAGGCAAACAAAGGTATTAAAGTTATATTTTTGACAAGAGTAACATAGTATATTTTTTAAAATTAGAAATCCTCTATTTCTCTCTTATCAGTGCTCAACCATTGAGGCAGTTTTATAATTAACAAGGTCTACATTAATTGCACAGACTGGAAAGTATATTCTCTCAATGCTCATGTCACAGTTACATGTTTTATTGCACACACAAATGTGTATTAGGCCTATAACTTAGGGTTTCTACATGTGTATAAATAAAGGTAAAAAAAGCACACATACACATATAAAATGCTACTTTCTCCTAGGTCCTCTTTCCGGGGTACATGATTTTATAAATGGGATCAACGTGTAGAGGGACACAGCCAGATTCCTTTAGAATTCTATATTTAAAGTTAGGGTCATGCACGACCTCCCCAAAAACCACATCATCTTTAGTAAGCAGTTGAGATGTTCCTGCTTTATTGCGGGATCTAAAAAATGCAAATTAATTGCTAAAGGATTAGTAAAAGAAAACAAATTTAAAGAAAACTGATGACTCATGATTGATGCAAAGTAGTGATTCAGCCTCACATGGAAATGTGGGACAAGATTAATAAGGCTGCATGAACTTAAAGGGACACACGGCAATCTTGATTTTTCTATCTGAAAATATTTTATTTCTTAAATAAAACTCGCAGCATCCCATTAGTTTTTCTGCATAACGTTGCTTGTTCAATCATTAATAATAATTATAAGAATGGTTCAAAGCAAATTGTTTTTGCGAATCACTAACTGTTGATTACATTGAATCAATAATATATTTAACATTATGGTAGAAGACCTAAGAAAAAATGAGAACTCAGAATGTTATTTAATTATAGGCAAGCAGTGTGATAGTCAAAATGATACAGTATTAATTAACCAAGAAGGTATTTTTAACTCTTGATAAAAACTTCAAAACTGCCGTGTGTCCCTTTAAACTTAATACATTCTCAACAATTCTTATAAAACAACACATGCAATTTTCCTTCTATTTTCAATGTAAATGTGCGTTATTGTTGATTAGTAAACTAAAGCTATAAAATGTTTTCACTATTTTTTTTGTGATTTTAAAGTCAGAATATACTTATTGTTAACCTTAACGGAGATGACAGAGACTTTGTCCCAAGTATAAGTGTATAATATTACCGTCAATTTTACATTAAATCCCCCGATGTACCCATCCGTTAATAAAAATTGATTATAAATGTATGCTTCGATAAAAAGGCACGCCGACTTTTAAACTCTTGTGTTTACATTAACATTACCTCTGAGTGCCATAAAGAAACCAACTGGGTCTGTACACTTCCTGTGTTGTGCTTAGCGTTGGCACAGCATGTAGGGGATATAGCATAATTAGTACACAAATATTTATTCGGCATAGTGTGTACAGTTTAATTTTATTCAGTTTGTTAGCGTAATTCTTTAAGTTATAACGCTTTCGAGTGCTATGTCAACTGTTTCAGTTTATGTGTTAATAAGCATATTATGCCTTTAATAGACATTAACTAATCTAAAATCTAATCTAATACATTCTAAAAGGAGAAGTTACTGTTTCCATGTAGCCAATTTTAGAACCCGGCATTTCAATTTTCATTGAAAATCAACAAAATGAATTCCATAACATTTACACTGAATTCTAAATGAGTTTTTCTTAAAAAAATTAAATATATATATCCGTCAGTTCTGCAAACTATGACAGTATGCTACCATAGTTTCTCATTTATGCATAACACGATTTTTCTTCAAGTCAACAAATCAATAAAAATACAATAATACCCAATGTTTACACTGAAAATAGAAAGAAATTGGACGTGTTGCTTTTAAATATACGTTTGGTTGAGTAATTACAAGGCCATCCTTAAAAATAATCTGATTGGCTGTAAACCTGCCCATCACGCAGTGTATTTTTTTACTTATTTTCATCCATTTTTTTTTTTTTAAATCAATAAGAAACAATAGAGATGAAATTAATTTATTATGGCCTCTACAGAGAGCTCAATCCATTAACCCAAGAATTAGGTCATAAACATTTCAGGGTCTTTTGTGGTGGGTAGGCTATATTACAGCAAACTTTTTTTTTAAGGATGGCTTTTTAAAGGGACACATGGTAATCTTCAGTAAGTTATCAAGCATCAAACGTATCATCTCAGTTTATTTTTTGTTATTCTACCTTAGCTAAATAAATCTATTGTTACAGATTGTAATATAGTGATATGCAAATTATGTAAAAGAATAAATAATCAAGGTTGACATGTGTCCCTTTAAATAGAAAAAACATAATTTTAACACAGGCTTCTATTACAATAGTTATTATACATTTGAGTATTAGCCCTTGTATTATCATCCTTACTATTTAAAACTAGTGTTATAATGTTAGGTCCCATTACTCATATACCGTATACCTCCATTTAAACGCCCTCAAGGGCTATGCATTATGCAAAAGGGCAGCATTTATATGAGGCCATTTATAAAATAAATAATTGTAATTTGGTAAAAAAAAAATATATATATAAAACTGCTAGTAAACATGCGTGTTAAAAAAATCAACATATTATTGCGATACCTTTAAAATACTTAAATTTGATGAGAAACTTTTAACAGTAACTCTTAGAATATAGGTGAGGGAGGGGCATTTATTGTGCGGTGAGGGTTTAAACAGTGGTGTACGGTATATAATAACTATCGTCATAAAAAGTCTGTGCTTTGCCATATAATGAAAATGGCGATGCTCACAGTTTCACAATACATCATTTGAAAATATGCTTTGAGCAAACACAAAGATCTCGCTATCAATACATGTATGTGCAAGTTACAACTAAAATAGATATATCGAGTACACAGATCTAGAGGGCCTCAAGGTAGGTTAGCTTTTATACATCTGTTTTTTTTTATCTTGTGACAGTCAGACCCAATTTTTTATGAAATTTGTGATATGTCCCAAACTTTATGGACAGGGAAAATAATGGTTCTATAATTCAAGGGTGTCCCAATTCTTACTTATATGGTGAATATGATACATGTGTAAATAAGACATACATGTAAGACCATGTCATGTCTTGATCATAATAATACATTTAAACATGTGTACTTAAAGCTGTTGAACATATTCTTAAATTGTATGCCCCTGTGTTGGTGTGTCTTTATTTGTAATTTTATGGCAAATTGGAGATGGTCTATGAAAACAAAGTCTTATATTTTAGAAAATCTGTCGAGTAATGAAGGATGTTTCCAGTTATTTAATTTTTTTAGATTGGACAAAAAAAATAATGAATCTGATGAGTAAACACTCATTGCAGTCAAACATTATCTACAGCTATGTTAACTCATGCAGTTTGTCATGTGCTCATGCATTATTCTTTCGAAATAGCACAGACCTATTAACAAATAGATTGGACACTACGAAAATTATCTGAATTTCATGTGGTACAGCGTTTCATTCATGCCAAATCCCATCATACATTTAATTTTCTTTCCAATGGTAGTATATTCTTTTTCTTACATTCAGAGGAAAAAAGGAGTTTGACGGAAACTTTGACTTATAATGTTAAACCTTGATTTTTAAGAGAAAAGCGAAAAATTATGACATTTTTAAATTTAAACATCTTATACAATTTTTTATTTTCAAAATAAACATAAATTATTACAATCCCACTTTGCTATTCACTATGTATCTTTTGAATGTATTCTCATCAAAATCAGTGAATAATTGAGAGAGGAGATAGAAGGGAAAATTAAGGTGCCACATGATATCTTGATTACTTCAATGGTTAAGATAGGAAGTTTCCTATCTGTTTATTAATATCATTTATGTCTGTGGAAATAGGTGTCCAAATTATCAATCTACATGCATTCAAATAGTTATGATGGAAATATATATACTGTATTAAGAACAAATCTTGAAACTTAAGAAGTCATTCAATATAATATATCAGGGTCTTCCATAGACCCATATTCCCCCTATCCCTTAATTTTAAAATCTCATTTGCCCCTACTGCTTTAAATTAATCCCCTATCCTTTGATCTCTCTGTCCTAACTGAGCTGTATACATGTAAACTATGATCTAGATTTGGATGATCTACAGTTCCTAAGAAAGATATATATAGCTAAATGCAGAAACTTAAAGAATTAACTACAAAGTGTGTTCATGGGTCCCTAATGCCCCGTTTAAAGAGTATCAGTTGCTAAGAAAATGGGGTATCCACACTGAATAGCCTTACATTACACTGAATGTAGATCTATGTATGTGTGGATGACGTTAAACAAGCTCTGGGATTGTGACAGTGAGTAATGCAGTAAACAACAACAGTGCCATATTGACACAATATACGCCCGTCATACATATGAAATTCATATTTATAATTATGACCATCATCGGCAAGTACAAATTTACCATGACTATATGCCCCAAGTTTAATCAAGATCAGATTATCAATGTTCAATGTTATTGAGCGGAAACCGAAAAAATCTACAATTTTCAAAAATCAAAAGGCATAATACATGCGTTGTGAATGGTTATCGACCTTGACTGAGATATTATCCCTAAGGTTCACCAAAGTTTTGATTATCAATGAATAAATTTTCAAAAACTCAAAGGGCCATAACTCCGCATTATAGGTGCGGTGTGGCTGGTTATCAAACTTGACTTAGATAATATGGTCATAAACATTGTCCCCAAGTTTCATCATGATCGGATTATAAACGTTAAAGTTATTGAGCAGAAACCGCAAACATTGTCAATTTTCAAAAATCAAAGGGCCATAACTCCGGAGTTTCTTGAGCAATAGCGTTAGTTATCGAACTTGACCAAGCTATTGTGGCCATTAACACTGTTTCCACTTTAGTTTCATCAAGATTGGATTTAAATTGCTCACGGTTTGAAGCAGACACCGTCAATTTTCAACAGGCCAAGGGCCATAAAACTCATGTGTCTCTTGAGCAATAACATTGGTTATCGAATTTGACCAAGCTATTGTTGACATAAACATTGTGTCCAAGTTTCAGGCGTATAAAAACTTAAATGTAAATTAACGAAAATGTGAAAAGTGTGTCAAATTAAGTCCTTAACACAGGGTTCAAATTTAACACTTATTTACTTGCTAAATGCAAGTAGATTTTTTGCGGATTGAAAGTAGAAAATAATTATACATTATTACATCTAGCTGAGTGTGAACATGTCATTATTACATGTATAGCAATCCTTCTAAAATGGATTGAGGTTTTAAACTATTAATACAAGTACCTTGATTAAAATAGCAAGTAGCGGTAGAAAACCTTCGCACTTGCTTTTTTTTAGCAAGTGGCTAAACATATTAAATTTGATCCCTGCCTTAACATTGGCTTTCTTATGGTAGGAACATGTATTTCTGTCATGTTAATGCAATTTAGTTAATGAAGTTTGGATGCTCTATGGTTGTTTGGAGTAAACAAACATGTCTTACTAGTACAATAGGTGAAGATAATTAAAACGAGCCTACTTATGGTTGGAATACGTTGCTGTCATGTCGATGTGCAGATGCTATATATGTGTTTTAAAGTTTGAATTGCATTGCAGTGCAGTTATTTTGTAAGAAATGGATTACATTAACGAAGTAGGTCAAGGTCATTCACACTGACTAAATTAATAAATGTTAGGGACTAGCTGTGAGAATCATATCTCTTATGTTCTGTATCTACCATTCCTATAAGCACACAGTATTTTTAAAGTGGTACTGATCTATGGCAACGTAAAGTTTCTTAATGTGCCCTCTTTTTAAAAAATATTTAAAGAAACTAAACCATCAACTAACGGCCAAATTACTCTACAAAACTGTTTATCAAAACTCTATCGAGATGTTCAGGTCATATAATAATGCATGTGCCAATTAAAAGTATAGATTTTTTCACAGGTTTTTAAAATACCCATGATTGAACATATGCGTAAAATCAATTATGAGTTGGTAAGTTGGCTGTTGTTGTCGGAATAGCTACTTTACGCACACATACAGCATGCTTATTGGGACAAATACAGTAATTACTGTAACAATAAAGACATAGGAATACAAACATTCGTGTCTATAATAGCTTCTAGGAAATTTTTACCTGGTTTGTGCATAATGGCCTGGCTCTGAAAACACTAACTGTTCCTGTGAATGTTCCATGGGAGTAGCTTCAAAAGAACCACCCTGAAAAACAAGGACTAATTAATGTCAAGGACACTCATGTTTGACTAAAATTTTCTCAAAAAATGAACTGTTCATAACTTTTAAACACAAAGTGCACCAAAGTTACATTTATCTGACAAGCTTTTCTGACTCTTTTTTTTGCGGACATTTCCTAATGAACAACTGTTGCCGACAGTATTGCTAGAGCGCTTAAGTCTCATCAAAAAAGTAACCCCAGCAAAGAACTTCAAATACTAAAGCATAATCGAACAACAACAGCATTGAGGGAAATTCTGACGAAAGGAATCATAAATTTCAAAGCAATCGCCTTGGCCATTAATTTTTGATATACAGAGAAATGATGGTGACTATATGTTCAGCCTGTATGACAGGGAAGTTCAACTAAGGCACTCAATAATCTTAAGAGGGTAAAGCTATGTTTATTCAGCAGAAGAGGTTATGTTCACAAAGTTCTTCCTCAGATTAGTAAAGAAAAAGCAAGGACAGAAGGTTATATCCTTTAAAGGAAGTGAAATAAAACAAATCAAATTTAACTGTCTTTAGTGCATTACTTTTATTCTTTAAATCTGCATTAATGGATCATGCAGATTTTAAAGGATTTTAACATTGAAAAACATGTTGTAATTCTGGGGCCCATTGTTTTTGGTTTGGAAAAATGAATAACTAGGGTCAATCCGGGTAATTTCGGACAACAAATTGGTATATTTGTCCGCGTAAATAAAACTACTGGTGTTTATATCTATCCTTTGCTGTATTTTAGAAACATAACAAAAAATAGCTATGACGATTCCAGGAATTCCCGGCAAATAACAGTGCATTTTTGGGAACAGTTGTAACTTCCTTTCAACATTGAAACAAACTTTACTCGGCGCGCTTAATTCGAACTTAAAGGAATATTAACTTAACAAAGGTATATGACTGAACAAACCAATATAAAAAAATATTTATGTTGGTAAAAGTTACCTTCATCGCTTGGTTATG
This sequence comes from Cyrtodaria siliqua, assembly GCA_037043455.1. NCBI lineage: Eukaryota > Metazoa > Mollusca > Bivalvia > Adapedonta > Hiatellidae > Cyrtodaria > Cyrtodaria siliqua. Next base: position 22,650 of record JAWPHD010003855.1, on the reverse strand, counting down.
GAAATTTCATGATTCTGATAGACTGACGATAATCACTAAATTAAGGAAAAAACAGGGTGTCCGAATTTTTCCTACAAAAATAACCAAGAAAACTCGGACAATTTTGTTCCTTCTTTTTCTTAATCTATTTTATTGCACTATGAAGGCCTTTACGTGTTTTTATAATTTTTGCGATATTCGTTATAAAACTGATATTTTTGGATATAAGTTTGAAAGTTTATGCATCATCTTTATTAACAAAAGTGACATATGCAGCAACCAAATAAATTTAGTTAAATCAATCTATATGATATCTAATAAAAGTAAGGCCATTTAAGGATTATTCTATGTCAGTGACTGTTGTGTTTGTACCTTAATTATAGCTGAAACACACGTCTTCGTGGTCTGTTATGATCTGAATCTGCAAATATTTGTTCTAGCCTAAATGATTTATTACTGGCATTTCAACGTTCTGATGAGAATGCATGCAAATCAGGGATATTCGGACACTGTTTCTATGCCAACATCGGTAGCAGTATATATCTATTAAAAGATATTTGATCATGAAAAACTGTACGACTTAATATTTTCATTATGTCATTAGTGTCAGGGCTCAACATTAAGGTCGTCCGTCGGATGGGGACGTAAACCGGGCGGTCCCGTGTATCGGTCTATCAACCGAGCACGTTAAAGAACCATAGGAATCTATTCGATAATAAGAGTAGGGCAGGTTCCCGGATTCCTATGTATCCTTCCCCTCTCTCTGGGGTGGCTCTAAATAACCTGTACTGTGTTGATGAGCCGTTAAACAACATTCAATTCAATTCAATTCAACATTAAGGACTGACCGCCTGCCCGGGGCAGGTAAAACTTGGCTTTGGGCAGGTAAAGTCTCAAAGGCTCAACCCCGTCGGGCAACTTCAAAACTAAGGGACAATGACTATAGTATATGACAAAATACAAAAGAAACCCATCGCTTTTTGCATGTTTCCGATATTATTATTGTTGTTAGGTACATTATAATTATTAGCTTTTAGAGTTCTCAGAAAAGTGCTGTGAGAGCAGGGGATGAAATATATTTTACTGTATACTCGTCCTGTAGGACGAGTGGCATTGAAATGTTACTCGTCCTTATAGGATGTTTACTCGTCCTGCTCTGATTGTAATAGATCACAAAGTAGTCAGATACCATCATTTAACACTATTATATATTAAAATAAAACAAAGGGAAACATAATGTGTTGTTTTTTTCTTTATATAAATCAATGAAAATTATGAAACTTTGACGAGTATTATAGATGACTATATTCATATTCATATTCTATAGTTAACTACAGTCTGATCATGGCCATTACAGTTACTCCGGCATAGTATATATTTTCCCACTTTTCCTGTGAAAAATTAGTCTTAAAAAAGAAAAATACATTTTTTTTTATTAGAAAATGTTAAACTTCAATACAGGAAAACAGTATACTTTTTGCAATTCCCCTTCCTGAAGGCCCTGGCCCCAGTCACCTAAAAGCTGATGTATAACATCAAATACTGTAATGTTCAGGCTCCGTGAATTTAGAACGGAAGCCGCATTTAAAAATGTCCCAAAACGGAAATGCGTCAATTTCCCAATATCCGGTTGACTTAAATTGCAGTTGCGACTATTTACCGCATTTAATCGCTTTATAAACTATGTAAGAACTATTTTCTTTGTTGTTGTTTTCTACTGAATTGTTACTCGTCCTCTGGGATGACCGATTCATGGGTTTCACTCGTCCGGATTCGAATTGCACTCGTCAATACGAGCGGAATTTTCGTACCCTGGAGAGTTATAACAGTATGTGGTCAAACAGTATATCCTTATAAAATAAAACGAATTGGGCAACCAACCAACTGGCATGGGGCAAGTAAATTTCAGAGTTAAATTTCCCGATGGACAAGCTGTCCGTAATTTAACGTCGAGCCCTGTATTAGAGTAGATCTATTAAAATATTTCTTTTTTAAAAACATTTTTCGGTCCGATTTTTTCCGATGCCGTCCGATTTTTTCCGATGCAATTTACCTGAGATTTTTTCCGAAGCAATTTACCTGACATTCGTCCGAATTTATAATCCCGGTGTGATAGTGTCTTGCTTTTATGAATAATTGCAATATCTTGGAAACAATATACCATGTTACATATAATGTATACGATGAAGTCCGATACATATCTTACATTTTCTAATAGTCTATAAACGAAAATACTGAATCATTATCGTCTATTTGCATGTAGCGAACGATTATCAACAATGTCCGAAATTACCCGGATTGACCCTACTATTTATATTGTAAGCGTTTAAGAATGTGCATCAGTTGCAACAATCAAGGACAGTAACTTTAATCATGGGCTATAATTAAATTTGTTGATTATGCTCAGTGTAGAATTCCTCCAAGATCTTAGTGAAACAAACTGTGGTGTTGACACAAAATCACAGATCTATTTTGTGAAAAAAACTCAAACCTGTCCCAGACTTTCTTGGATCTTTCGCATCGCTTCTGTTTTACGTTCGATAACTCTGGATTTGCGCAAGGCTTCCATGTGGTAAGCTGTGCCCGACATGATCAGAAAATTAAGTTTGTTTGGCTGTACTTATGACTACTTTCCTGTTATTTGGTGCAAAGTTGAATGGAAAAAATGTGTACAGTATCTGTATCTAATGACAACGCGCGTGCGCAGTAAAACTAAAAATGACTTCTAAATATACGGATTTCATATTATGACCTTTTTTAACTTAATAGTAGGAAGTTTGTATTTCAAATATTAAAAATGTTTCTTAATTTGAACAAGAAACATTGTTTTATTTGAGGAAAAAACGTCAATTTACGAAACTGAGCTTTTTTTCCGGCCCCATTTATGTGCTAAAGCATATCTAAAAAACAACAACAAAATGAATCAATTTCTTAACGAATTAAACAATGAAGTTTAAAGCGTCCATTTCAAAAAGTTTAAATTAATATTAAATGTTAAAAAATTGGTTCTTTTAGAAACCGACTAGTACAAAAAGATCATTTTACGAGAAAAACTTTACTTATCCTGTTAATAAAAGGGGCTCCATTTTGTGGGGGAACGGATTTTCAGACCTGCGCAGTCGGTAGTAATTTTAGCCATTCTGCGCAAACTGCATGTGCTGGAAAAAAGAATCGAAGAAAAACAGAAATTGTTTATAAAGTTGGCCTAATAAACACATAATTCTCATGTATTTTTAAACAGTAACAAACCATCTATTGATTTGTTCGTAAAGGTAAGAATATATCATATAAAATAACAGTATTTTGAGAGAACCAAATATTGTCCTTTTACCGGCTCCCCACCTCCTGAAAATTATCTCGCGTTTTCTTTCCTCGAGTCGGTGCCTGTCGTACATACCTGTGTATGTATGGTACATGTAAGCAAAAATAAACATGTTATAAGATGAAAACTTTTGATAAGGAAAGTAGTATTTGTGTAATACAATAAATGAGAAATTAAAGGTTGTGTTCTAGAGGGTATTGAACGCTCTTTATTTAGAGTCCCCATATTTAAAGATTACTTTTCACTGTTTACACCAGCCGCCCAAAATGCATATGAAGGCCAAAAACACAGTGAACTTTCAATTGCAATTCCCTGTGAGAAGGCAATTCCAAAGCACAATATGTTGATCACACCCATTCGAAAACACATCACCATACATGGCATAATTTGCCGGCGGGGACATGTGCCCCGGTACTGCCACGGAAATCGGATTGGTTAAATACTCAATGGGTGAAAGCGATCGGGAACACTTTCTTCCTTTTCTTTTTATTATGTATACCCCACTCAAACCTGATCGGGAACACTTCTTTCTTTTATTATGTATACCCCACTCAAACCTATTTATTATTGAATTAAATTTGTTAAACCTTCCATATGTTCTGTGTGTAATGTCTTATTTATTTCTTTATTATTTCTTTATTTTACTTCTATCATCGATTTATTTCATCTTCTTAGCATTACTAGTGAAGTAATTTCTGTAGAGTTGTGGTCAAAGATGACAGTTCAACGTACACATGTACAAACGGACAAAAAAGTCATATGGCCATGATGGTGAGAAAGAGATTGTTTAAGAAATAAACAAAACATCATGAAAATAAACAAAACATCATGTAATTGTCAGGTTTTCAAAGACCCAAACCTGCAGTTTCTTTTACCATGTCTACCAAAACATACAAACTTGTAAATTTCCTTTGTCTGGTTCAGTTAAATCAGTGGTTATGCCCTGAAGAAGAAGTGAAAAGGGACATTGTTGGCTTATGCGTCTATTTTAGTTGTTTGAAATACGCGTATACGCTCTCTAACTTGTCACTCTCTGGTTCTCTGAGTCGCCATGCTCGCTTCTTCTGTTGAAAGTAGACATGAGCTAAACTTTTATACAATCCTGTTTTTCTGGCGAGATATTTCAAGAGGTAAATACAATAAAATTTACTTAAAATAAGTAATTCACTAGATCTGCATTAAGCAAATAGAATATAATGATGTCACTACACACAGGATATAATTCTCTTTAATTTGAGACCAGTCGCAGGCTCGAGCTGTGAACAATTATGAATTCTATACAGGTTCAGATTTCAGCAAAAGTACAACAACAACAGGAAGTTGTAAAAAAATAGGCCATAGTCAGGCTTTTGGTGTACCGGAAGTAAATCAAATCCCATTGAGTCCAATACAATATTGTCCAAACTTTCTAGTTAGCCATTTTTCAAAATGAAGTTCAGACTGATTCACTTACATATTCTTAGTCATGAGACCTGCCTCCCTAGAAAACTGCTGAGAATAGTAGGGGTCATTTGGCATATAAGAAAATAAAAGTCTGATCTTTTTAACACCGTGATCAAACTGCATTCATTCGGCACCTCTTCAGTGCTCAAAGAAAATTATTTTAAGAGACAGGCCCAGGGCTTGTTGCTTCTGAAAATGGACAGGCCCCAATTTGAAATGGACAGGCCCTGATTTAAAATGGAAAGGTCCAATATTTTTTTCTTATTGGAAATGTGTCTTTTTTCACTTTTATAGCACACATTTGTTACGTATGTATTAATCAAGCTCAGAACCTCCTCTGACTAGATTTTTAGCTCTACTGGCCGAAGGCCAGCAGAGCTTATGGGATGGCGAGTTGTCCGTCGTCCGTCCGTCCGTCGTCCGTCCGTAGTCCGTCGTCCGTCGTTAACTTTTGTCTTGTTACCACAATAGGGCCTTCATTTTTTATCCGATCTTTACCAAACTTTAACAGGTTGTTAATATCAATGAAAGCTCGGACAAGTTCGAAAACCAGCCAGATCGGAATAATTTTACCGGAGTTATGGCCCTTGTTTTGCTGAAAAATGCCATATTAAGCCTTGTGAACACTCTAGCACCTTCATTTATTATTTGATCTTTACCAAACTTGCACAGATTGTTAATATCAATGAAAGCTCGGACAAGTTCGAAAACCAGCCAAATCTGATCAGTAACACCTGAGTTATGGCCTTGTTTTTTCTGAAAATTGCTATTTTCTGCCTTATGAATGCTCTAGCACCTTCATTTATTATTTGATCTTTACCAAACTTGCACAGATTGTTAATATCAATGAAAGCTCGGACAAGTTCGAAAACCAGCCAAATCGGATCAGTAACACCGGAGTTATGGCCCTTGTTTTTTCTGAAAATTGCTATTTTCTGCCTTGTGAACGCTCTAGCACCTTCATTTATTATTTGATCGTTACCAACCTTGTACAGATTGTTAATACCAATTATAGCTTGAACAAGTTCGAAAATCAGCGGAATTGGGTCAGTTACACCAGAGTTATGGCCCTTGTTTTTTCTGGAAAATGGCATTTTCTGCCTTGTGAACACTCTAGCACCTTCATTTATTATTTGATCTTTACCAAACTTGCACAGATTGTTAATATCAATGAAAGCTCGGACAAGTTACAAAGCCAGCCAGATCGGAATAATTTCACCTGAGTTATGGCCCTTGTTTTTTCTGAAAATTTCTATTTTCTGCCTTGTGAACGCTCTAGCACCTTTATTTATTATTTGATCGTTACCAAACTTGCACAGATTGTTAATACCAATTATAGCTTGAACAAGTTCGAAAATCGGCTGAATTTGGGTCAGTAACACCAGAGTTATGGCCCTTGTTTTTTTCTGAAAAATGGCATTTTCTGCCTTGTGAACACTCTAGCACCTTCATTTATTATTTGATCTTTACCAAACTTTCACAGATTGTTAATTTCAATGAAAGCTCGAACAAGTTTGAAACCAGCTAAATCGGATTATTAACACCGGAGTTATGGCCCTTGTTTTTTCTGAAAAACGCTATTTTCTGCCTTGTGAACACTCTAGGGCCTTCAATATTAATCGAATCTGTACTTAACTTTGCCAGTGTCTTTATATCAATGAAAGCTCGAACAAGTTCAAAAACCGGCAAGATCGAAATAATTTCACGGAGTTATGGCCCTTGTTTTGCTGAAAAATGCCATATTAAGCCTTGTGAACACTCTAGGACCTTCATTTATTATTTGATCTTTGCCAAACTTGCACAGATTGTTAATATCAATGAAAGCTCGGACAAGTTCGAAAACCAGTCACAGAGGAGTTATGGCTCTTGATTTAGTTAAAGATGCTATATTTTGCCTCATTAATACGGTAGGGCCTTCATTTTTCATCTGATCGTTACCAAACTTTACTAGATTCTTTAGTTATGGCCCTTGATTTAGTTAAAAAGCTGTTTTTTGCTCGAAACTTTTAAGAAAACATAAATAGCAGTCACTCGCTTCATTGATATTATAAGAGCCATGTTAACCAGTAGAGCGTCCACAGGCCCTCTTGGGCCTCTTGTTCTTTTTGCTACCACTTTATGCTCCCTGGTCAGCGGACTTATTTACCATTTCGTTTAAAATATGTTAGAATAGAATATTATATAGTAATTTATAACCAATGCAAAGCAGAGTACTAGCACTTTTGCCAAAAGATAATAATCAGAGCCGACTTGGTGAAACTGGAGCTGAACTTGGAGCCAATTTTTTAATCAGGTTTTATGAGACTATCAGAGCCACCTCTGGCTATATTTTTTATTTTTGTCACCACTTTCTCCAAGTAAAGAATTAGGAGCCTAGACTAGAATTCATTTAAAAGTAGGATTCCAGGAACTCCTTACACCTTTAATAATGAATATACTTTATATCTGTATTTATACATATACAGTATATATATCTTATTTCCACCAACCTGTATTTGTAAAGGATAGTTTTTCTTATTTGATTATGTAAAAAAAAAAAAAAATAAAAAAAAAAAATATCCGAAATTATATACCATCCGAACTACTATGACACCGCACTTTTACGGCCCGAACATTTCACAAACATTCAATCGAAATACCATCAATAACGATTTTTTTTCATGCATTAGTGTGTTTTTAATGACAAAAATGGTATTTCTTATCACAAAGGAAAGAAAACACAACCCTAATAGCAGAATAATGAGTTTTATGTCAACAATTGTCGACCTCAAAGTTGTGACAAACTGCCGACACGAAGCCAGGCAAAATATTCGAACTTCTTATTGTTTCAATGTGTGTATAACACATTTTAATTACTTTATTGCAAGTGTTTTCACAGTTCACAATACACATGGAGTATTTTGTCTTGAGGAACTTGAGCTTGAGATCCAGTAAAACTGTTGTTGTTTTTTTTGTTTTTTTAGACAAGCCCGACGGGCTCCTCGTCTGCAAAATGAGACAGGCCCGGAATGGATTTCGAGGAGCCCCGGGCGTCGGGCTATCCTATTTCTTGAGCACTGCTCTTATATGTGTTCTACTTTCAAAACTTTCAAGTTGATAAATAAAATCATCATACAACCATGCAAATGATTCTTATCTATCACAAACAAGTGAATAAAGTCATTTCAGCCAGAAAAACAGGCCTTAAATACTCAAAAATGCCATTTATCACAAAAAAGGTTAGGGATTATATTGGGAACTCCTTTCGACTACACCAGGCATGAATACCACAGTCTACACCAGGCATGAATACCACAGTGATTTACTTCCTGTATACATACCTTTTTAAATAACATTTGTTGACATTTTCAGCAAACAGGAATATTCTGAAAATACCAGTACATTGTAAACATTGTCTTTGAGACCACATTTGCAGACTGAAAGAAATGACAATTTCTATAAAATTACCAATGAGTATAAAGATACATGAAATTCAAGTATTCTATCTAAAAGCATACTTTGCAAATCTGCGGTTTTTACGCATGGCCATGTGGTAATAAAAATGTATTCAATTAAAATATGGTGGTTCTTTTGGCAAGCACTGCATTACGTATTCAAAAAGAGCGCTGAACATGCAACCTGGAGTCATGCCATATACTTTTTAATGATTTTCCAAATGTGAGGAGTCATATAGTGTTTCCCCCAGCCTTGAAAAAGGGCAGGGTAAATAAAAAAAAAAGGGCATTTTTAACACGCAAAATTAGTAAAAAAATCTTTGTAATTTAACGTCGCTTTTATGGTATGTTTGAGTGCGAGTTTTCATCAATATTCTATGTCTACTTCTCTGCACAGGTATTCGGAGCATAATTTGGTCACTACTACCCCCATCTCCCTATACTACCACCACCCCACCCCCACCCCCACCAAAAACAAATTCATCCAAAAAGACATTTAATAACATTTTAAAACTTTTCTAAAAAAGAAATATTATATTGTATTGACATGTATACTCTGAGATGGTTTTAGTTGTAAATTAATGCCTTATTTTAATTAGAAGGCACTCTCAGTGCTATTGACTGTTTAAAAAAAGTTTTTTTGGAAGAAAAAAAATTCCTTTTTTTCAGCCTCAGGGCTAGAGTATTTTCAAAAGGCAATTGCCTTGCCCAACATTTAAGTCCACTTAGTGTATTTTTGAACATTTATGCAGTAATGTAAGGCCTGTACATGTATATCAATTAAACATCAGAACTAAATATCTTGTCCTTTTTTGGAATTGCGAAAACCAGTGAGATATGAAAAAAGAAGCATATCGCTAAGTTTTGAAATGCTTTTTGGGAAAGATACACGTCCATATATGTTTAATTTCATTCTTTATCAATGAAAAACACTGAATACCTCATCCAGTCGCATTAATAAACGAGTTCTTCGTGTGTTTTTAACAAGTTTGTATTTTCTAGCAAAAGAATCCAGGGCCACTCATTGTTATGATTTACGATTGTTTGGAGGAAAACGGAAAACCGCTAAGTTTTGTAACGCTTTTGTGGGAAAGATGCACATCCATATAAGTTTAATTTCATACTTTATCAATGAAATACACTGAATATCTCATTGAATCGCAGTAATAAACGAGTGCTTTGAGAGTATTAAAAAATTCGCATTCTTCTCGCAAAACATTCCAGGGCCGTGCATATGACCTACTTGTAGATATGATTGGGAGGCCGCCGACTTGATTTCCCACTGCCCCTGAAGCGGTAACTTGTTATTTGGGGAGTGTGTATTCACGGGAACCAATGCTTATCACAAGAGTCACGCGTGATCAAGTTACCTGTACACATTGGAAATACCCCGTGGCTAAATCTGGTGATTGTCGGTTTAAAGGTCACACGACGTGTTAAAGTACATTTGTGTATTTCAAGAGACTGCAGTCGCGAGCTGTTTAAGAAAGGGGACTGTGGGGCGGCATGTAATAATGCGTTGCGGTATGTAAAGACTGCATGGCGGGGCGAAAAAAGGGCGTGCCGACCTGCCCTGCCATTCCGCATTAGGGGAAACACTAGTCATAGTGAAGGTACATAACATATCCTAGAGCCGACTACACTTGCTTCGCTGGTACCATTGGAGATCTGTATCAAGATATTTCGAGATGTTAAAAAAATGGGTAGTCATAACAAAAAACAGAGATTAAACTGATATCCTTATTTATCTTTGGTGAGTCCTGCATGGACGCATGGTAATACATGTTTATTCGATTGAAGTAAGGTTGTTGTTTATGCAGACAATATGTTTTGTCTTTCGTTGAAAAATGTGACCTGGAATTATATTGTGGCCCATACTCTACATACTTTATAAAGAAGCGCCACTTAGCTCCAACGTAGGTACAGAAAATAATATATAAGTATGATTCTAGCAGCTAGATGGGCAGTATGGGGATGGTTAATTTCTTAAGAAATACTTCTAAAACTCGTTTTAATATGAAAATAATTCTGTGTTGTTGTTTTTTCAGACTATTTGCTCCCATTAGAAAAAGTCATGGTCATGGAAACTCCTAGTCCTCAGTGTGTTGGCCGCGAGTTTGTGAGGCAGTATTACACCTTGCTTCATGAGGCCCCACTGCATCTTCACAGGTAAGGTTGTGCCTCTTTACATTGGATAGTAACCATTGTCGTTTTTGTACTTCCTTAACTGCCTTGTCCATTATAGGTGTAACGATACGCTCGAATATTCGTCCCATATTCCAATTGTATTCGGTATTCGCTGCACTGTTATTCGAATATTTTCGAATACAATATTTGTTGTTGAACATAGATCGACATAAAGTGTAGTCAAAAAAGCCAATATTAACTGTATTTCAAAATACAAACAACCTTTCATGGTTTTGATGAATAGTTTGTTGTTTCTGTCACTGTAATTCTCATTCTAGTATGGTCAGTGAAATTATCTTTTATGAATGCATAGCTTTAAATCGTTTAATTCAGGATAAACAAAGGCGCGACAATTTACCATACTCTGACATCCGATAGTTCTATGGAAGTTGGAGTACGGACAGGGTCACTAAGTACACCATACAACAAAAAAGATTGCGTCTGTCTCAGCACGATTATAACCGCATTATACTAGGCATCTCAAGGGTTTTGCCAATCATGTTAGATACACGTTACAATGTTCATGTGCAACACAGACAATTGGCGTTCTGCAGCATTTGTTTTCAATAGAAATTTACCTACCATGTTTGTGCCTACATAGAATACTTATTGTTAGTTTGAAAAGGCTTTATATATATTTTTGTGTGAACACAAGGTGAGATGAGAATGTTTGTTGTTTTGTAGGTTTTACAGTCACAACTCCAGCTTTGTTCACGGTGGTGTAGAGAAGCCTGGCGAGGAACAGCCTCCCGTGATGGGACAAGCAGTAAGTTGTTGATGTGTGTCGCACAACAATTGAAAGCTTAATATTCCAAAATTTGTTTTTATTAAATAGAGTCAACGTCAGAAAAAAAATCTTTAAATTTTCAGTTGGCGGGGAATGGGTGAATTGAAAACTAAGCCGGAAAGACATCCATTTTGATTTAGGTTGTACTGTCCATTTCGGAAGCAAAATGCTTTTGACCTTTCTCTTTTTGATATTCATTTCTGTGTACTAAAAAATTCTACCATTTCACTTCATTTACTATGTGCAGTTGAATGCCATGATATGAACTGTTTGTCTAAATATATATATATATATGTCATAATCTTTTGCAACTTTTTTTTTTGCATTTTAGGATATTCACAAAAAAATTATGTCATTAAATTTCCGCGATTGCCATGCCAAGATCCGTCAAGTCGACAGTCAAGCCACTGTGGGGAATGCAGTTGTTGTACAGGTATGTCTCTTCTTGTCACGTCATGGTTTGAAACTAAGCATTATCACCCTCTTGCATTTATTCATTTAATCATTTGAGAGTTAGACCGCCCGAGATCAGAAGATTGGTTAACGATGATTTTACGAAAGAAAATCTGGAATAAAAGGACCGTTATTCTGCTAGGGATGTTACTGATGTATTTATATCAACCTTTTTCCCTGTCTGAGGCACATTGGATAGCGCATATGGCTCTAAATCGAGAGATTACAGGTTTGAGTCTCCCTATGACCACTTGGTTTCTACCATTTTTCCTTTGATGGGGACAGGACGAGCACATGTATCGGGGTATTACCCTCAAAGCATGATAATTTTTTTTTTATGCAAACTTTTCAAGCACTGGCAAAAATTTGCAAGTGCATCAAAATACCTTACGTGTTTAATTTAGATTACCTTGTCTGCCTTTTTTTGAAACTTGTGCTTTCATATATCAATGGTGTTTTAATATTTTTTAAGTTTTCCTGATGTCTTTGTATTTGTATGACACATCAGGGCTGTACAAATATTTTTTTTAGACAATTAATGTATGTTTCAGTGGTATAGATTGTAGACTGCCATTGGGTGAAACAGTAGCAATAGTAAGAATCACATCTGCATTTTTAAATTTCAATATAGATATTGAGTTTCATATTACAGTTCAGATAATCATTTAATGGAAAGAAAAAAGTCATAACTTTATATAGGTAAGGGGCTACAGATGAGATTCTTAACTTTATTACCATTTTACCTAATGCAAAAAATAAATAACATGTGAATCAACATAAACATTTTATTTTTATGTTTTTGTCCACTACACCAGATGATTTTGACTTTTTGATTGGCTGTGTATCACATTCTACATTTTTCCTCTTTATATTTTTACCTTCACTTTCGCTTTCACTCTGAAAATTTTCCTTATTTTTAACACTGAAAAAGTTCAACAAACTCATTTTTGAAATGTAAACGTTAGCAATGCCGAATACGAAATCAAACTGATTATGTGTATCAGTTCGTTTTGTTTTTATTTTACTTGTTTGACAGCTCAATTCTTCGAACGTTATTAGTACACTATGCACAAACCGTTACCTCACCCGCCTTTCAAGTCTGATATAATTACGTTCAACAATACACTGAGAAACAATAAAAAATCATACCTACTGTTTCATATCAAACATGCTTTCATTATCAAACGTCCTGAGTTTCTTTACTCATCGAAAGATTGCCGACAAATCGGCCTGATTGCGAATTAATCAACGTGTTAGTGTTATTGTTTCAGTGTATCGCCATTTTCAGCTCACCACGTGACAAACAGGTAATCACGTGACGAACATGTGATTTACATGTGGTAGTCGTTTCATTGGCTAGCGGGTCTGGATTAAAATAGATCGGGTCAGTTGATTGGATAATGTCGACAATGCCCACTGTCAATTTAAGTAATTTGGAGGCGGGACTTCCGACATGGTTGATTGTTGATAAAATTGCCCGGGGTATTGGATGATCGCCGCTGTGGATGCTAACGGCATTACATAAGCGAGTGCAATTAAAGGATTACGTTGAGAAGTGTGCTGGGGTTGTTTTGTGACAGGTGGCCGACATTGTAAATTTGACAAATCTGGGACTGAAATCTTTCAAACAGTGACACGCCCGACTTTCTCTTTTTTTAAAATTGGACTAGTCCGGGACTGAAATCTTTGAAAAAGTGACACGCCCGACTTTGGTTTTGGACTAGTCCCGGGCGTCGGGCTATAGGATTTGTACAGCCCTGCACATATGGAATCTAGCATGTTTGCTAATGATGAATCATCTTGTGCTTTTTAATTATTTGTACTTACTCTCACACACATAATCGTAGAAATTGTAACTTTTTCGTTTTGCCAGTTACAAAAAATGCTACTGGGGAAATGTTGCTAGTCCAAATTGTCGCTAAATTTGAGCCCTGTAATACTTTGAGAGAGGGGAAAAATACACAGGAATCCGAGAACCATTCTCTGCTGTAGAGAATTGTTCCCAGATTCCTGTGTATCCTTCCCTCTCTCAAAGCGGCTCGAAAGAACCTATAATGTGTTGATCCATTCAAACTATTCAATTATGTCAGAGATGTTTTCTAGAACTCGGGCTGATTGTTATTTGGTTTTATTGTCACAGGTGACTGGAGAGCTGTCGAACAATGGACAGCCAATGCGACGATTCATGCAGACCTTCGTGCTCGCACCACAGTCGCCCAAGAAGTACTACGTACATAATGACATTTTCCGTTACCAAGATGAGGTTTTTCATGACAATGATACGGATACAGACAACCCGGAAGATGCTGGTGGTAGGTGTACATATTATAGGGTCACCTTTCTGATTTATATGTTCGGTCATCTGTTGATTGATTTATCTGTGTTGCATTCTTTGAGGACTGTCCAATTAAAACATACCTGGGACGCCACGAAGGCAATTTAATAAACATCTGGGTGAACCCTATTTTCTGAAATTTGGGCTTTAAACTGAATTTTGTATCTGGGGGTGCGTTTTCAATTTCAAAAGTGCGCTCCTGGGGTCCCATGTATGATTTAATGGATTAGCCCTTAGTAAAATATTAAACATTATTCTAACTTTAAATTGATAATTTGATACTTCTGATAAAAATGATAACAAATGAATAATATAATTGAAAGGTAGCTTGGTGGTAGTTGTGTAGAAAATAATGAGTTTTGAGTACTCAAGCCTACATTTGAATGTGAAACCCCATTATCATGGTGATGTTGACACTGATCCAAATTGCATCAAGATACATTTGATTGCTTGCTGTTGCGTTAGAAATAAAATAAAAATTTGGACCGCTTAGCATGCTTGCATCTGTCTATTCGTGTACAGTATACTTGTGCATACAACTTCTTTACTCCAGGCTTAGCACCTGTCTGCCATGTCTTGGGATCTGACCCTATATATTGTGACCGCTGTTACTAATTAACTGGAATGTAAGTTGCATTATGTAATTAAATGCTGTTTTAGAGCTGATTCTGACAGACTCGGAGACTGATATTACTGAATCTAGTGGACCAGTCGTACAACAGGAACTCCTGCAGGATACACCCACAGCATACTTTGAACAGCCATCTCTCAGGTGAGTGCCCAAAAGCATTGGCAAATGTGGGCTTAGCCCTAGATGTGATGTATTGTCATAAAACATCGTAACTGCTATATATAAGGATTCACACTGGGCATTTGATAATTGTATTGTTTTACGTCATTTACAACGCATGTAAGATTATATATGACAGTCGATTTTTTATACCCCGGCTTTCACAAAGTGAAGTGCGGGCTATATATAGGAATTGCATTGCCCAAAGCGTTCCACATTTTTGTCCCGTCGCGTAACACATTTTTAATACTTGCATATCTCGAACGCTTTTAGATATTGTTCTCAAACTTCATATACTCATAACAACTGATGACCTTATGTCCCTCTACATAACTCATCATTGATTGCCTAATTTATTACAGAATTATGGCCCTTTGTTTGACATAGAATTTTCCACTTTAATATTGTATAACGACCTGTCAACATTTTTTTTCTCGAACATTTTCGAATTGTTTCCAAACGTCGTGTATATATAACAACTGATGACCATATGTCTCTGTATATCATTCTACATTGATTGCCTTATTTATTTTAGAATTATGTCCCTTTGTTTGAATTTTCCACTCTAATATTGTATAAGGACCTCTTAACACATTTTTCCTCGAACATTTTCGAATTGATTGTTCCCAAACTTCATGTACACGTAACAACTGAATACCTTATGTCCTTCTAAATCATAAATTGTTGTTTGACTAGACTAGAGTTTTTCACTCCATAATGAATTTATTATTCTTGGTTTTGCCCATCATCGACTAGAGCAAAAAAGTGGAGGTATTCATCACTTTCAGTGATAGTTCTAATTTTTATGGTGGAGGCAGACCACCCACTTTTCCTGGGTAGAATCAGTACTGTACACCTCCCGCCATACGTAAGAATTGACACTTCCTCACAAGTTGAGATCCCAGTGCATTCTGCCCAAAACTTTACATAGTAAACACTCATGTGGCTACTTGACATAGGTAAACAAGGCATGTTGCATGTAACCAGATGACCTTACATAGGTAAACAAGGCATGTTGCATGTAATCAGATGAACTTACATAGATAAACAAGGCATTTTGCTAGTAATCGGTTAAAGTGTACATAGGTTAAAAAAAAAGCATGTCATTTGTTTACATATGTACTGTTGCTTGTAACCAGCTAAACTTTACATAGTTAAACAAGGCATGGGACTTGTAACGAGCTAAACTTTACTACATAGGTAAACAAGGGTGTGTTGCTTGTAACCAGCTAAGGGCTATTCCATTAAAACATACCCGGGTCTCCAGGACGACAATTTAATAAAAATCTATGAGTGAACCCTATTTTCTGAAATGTGGTTCTGTGTCTGGGTGGTTTTAAACAAATTTCACATCTATGCATTTTTAGCTCTACTGATCAGAGATCAGCAGAGCTTATGCCGTGGTGCGGCGTCCGTCTGTCCGTAAACTTTTTTTTGTAGCGACTTCTCCTCTGAAACTACTGAATGGATTTTCATGAAACTTTACAGAAATGTTGCCCATGAAGTCTAGTTGATCCTAGCAAAAATTCATGTTGATGTGAAATCCAAGATGGCCGCCAGATCTAAAAATAGGTTTTTAAAAAACAAGTTTGTAGCGACTTCTTCATGAAAACTATAAGTGATATTGATATGGGACTTTTTCTAAAATGATCAGCATGACATGATGTTGGTCCTTGTCGAAAATTATTTTGATTCGACGTTAAACATGGCTGTCAGCGGCCATCTCTGTTTACATAGAGTTATATAATGAAAACTTGTAGCGACTATTCCTGTGAAACTACTTGACAGATTTTCATGAAACTTCACAGGAATGTTGCTCTTGATGTCTAATTGATCCTAGCAAAATTTCAGGTCGGCCGGAAATTCAAGATGGCCGCCACGGCTAAAAATAATTTTTCAAAAGACAAGTCTATAGCGACTTCTTCCTGAAATCAAAATCAATCAGTAGAGCTTCAAGGTCATTGACCTCTGGTTGTAATTTTCTGTCAGTGAACGCCACCCGGACAATCTCGGGACAATCAATACTTTAAATTCTCCCCCTTGGATAAGTTCATCAATTTGAAAGCGCGCATTTAATTGGTTGATTGCATGATTTAAACCAATCACATTACAGCTTTCATATTGACACGGGGCAAAGAATAGGGCCACTGCAGATCCCTTTGGATGGGTAGGCAGATGGGTAGAATCCCCCCAAATTCATGTTCATTTTATCGTTTTTTGTTCATATTCATTAACGGTCTTCATCATGATCCCTGAATTGTTTCAGGTGCCATCTCGCTCACATCAAAAGAGCAGTGGCAGAAAAACAATAACGTGGCTCCAGCGTAAATGGAGTTTCTACGATAGAATTTGCAGCAACTCTGCAGTTCAGGGTGAGAAGGTTCTAGGCCCATTTTCCATATTTTATCTCGATGTACATGGAAGATGAGCCTGGCATGTTCATGCCTGTTAGGCGCCATATAACCTTTCATGTGTTGGTGCGCCTTAAAACCCCAATTCAATTCAATTCCTTTTCATATTCTCATTTTCGATGAATTGCTGTATAACCACTTACCACTTCAAGCAGCTGTCATGTTTGTATGTAGTTCAATATAAATAAATAAATAAAATCTAAGGGTGAGTGTATTTTAGCGAACTTAAATTCTATAGGTGGGTCTTTCAAACTCAATTTTGCATCTATGGGTGGGTGGTCAATTTCAAAAGTGCCTTCCTGGGGTCCTATGTATGTTTTAATGGAATAGCTCTAAACTTTTAATCTGGGTAAACAAGAACATGTTGCGTGTAACCAGCTAAACATTACATAGTTAAATAAGGCATATGGCTTGTAACCAGGTAAACTTTACTACATAGGTAAACAAGGGTGTGTTGCTTGTAACCAGCTTAACTTCACCTGAGTTTACAAGGTCATGTTGCTTGAAACCAGATAAACTACATGGGTAAACAAGGCATGTGGCAACTTTACATAGGTAAAGAAACAAATGTTAAAAAATATCAATGTATGGTGATAGTGATTGTCGCGATATGTAACTTGAACAGTCTTCGACTTAAATTTTCGAAGTCATTAGCCCGAATTCTTATATACTCACTGAAAACTTGAATTTTTATTAAGCCCAACTACATAAATTTCAAAATTTTCACTAGCCTGAACGACAGTATACTAGCCCCGGGCTTTGGGCTAGTGGGTTAATTCGAAGACTGCTTGAACTATCGATTACTACGGCTGATAGTATACTGAACTATTGATAGTTTCAGTAGTTGGTAAACATTTCATTAAATAATCTGACCAGTAAATTCATTAGATTGTATTCAGTGCTTTTACGTTTTCTAAAACGTTTTAATAGCCCACTTGGTAAACTAAGCAGGTTCGCCGATGTATTCATGTATGACATTAAGAGGAATATGCCTTATTGATAATGTATGTGACTTGTAACCAACTAAATTTTACAAATAAGGCATGTTGCTCGCAGCTTGTAACCAGTTAAAACAGTAGTCTTGTAAAATTAAAAGAAGCAATGCTTGCATTTCTATGACCGATAATTTGTAATCTGTCATAGCAATTGAGTTATGTGTTGAAATACAGCTTAAAGAAGCAGTTTTTCTCGGACAGCGGTCTTGGAAATATCAAATCTACTTTAACTATGTTAAAGCCTTAATCGAAGTAAATGATTTCACATGGGTAAATTATTTTTCCAAAAGTAATGGTTCAGGACTGCTGGAGGAAGAGCGCGTGGAATCTCCATCCACACCAAAGTCGGAGCCCGAGGAACCGCTGGAGCAGGAGGAAGAAGAGATAAACAGTCCACTGGAAACATACGAACAGGAGGAAGAGGAACCCACAATGGAACCTATTGAGGTGGAGGAACAACCACAAGGCAAGTTCCGATTTTCTTTTCCTATCCAGTTTTCCGACTTTAAGTGACCTGACAAGTAAATTCTATAGTTTCTATTTCAATTTACAAATGCCAATAGAAGTTTGTTTGAAATAAGTCCCAAAGAAGGAGACAAGATATGTCAATATTAAGTCCCTAAACTACATATACGGTGTGCTGCAGGGAAGAATTAAGTCCCGTATCTTAAAGGTCGAGTTCATACTTTTTGGTCAAAAGGTCAAATTATTTAAAATCATGTCTCCATGGTAGCTTATACTGAAGGGAATTTCATTAAACTAACCACTTTCACAGTAATACTCGTAATGACTGATGACATTATGTCGCCTGCGTAGCATGGCATACACTTAGGGATGACTTTGTCCGTCGTCTTTCTCCCTTCTTATGGCCCTTTGTTTGACTTGGAATAAAAAAAAGCCTGGGGTATTCATCCCCTTCAATGATAATTCTAGTTTTACTTGTAACTGATCACTTTTTCAACAGTGTAGGAATTCCTATAAAAAAAAACTGTTCATGTGCATTTTTCACTTCCTAATGACACCTCTTGTTTATCTCCCCTATATTACCTGTTCATGTCTTCCCCTAACTTTGTATATCTACTCTTAAATATAAAAGTCACGTGCAGGGCACGAGAATTCCACTCGTCCGCTTGCCATGACGAGTGCTCATTGATGCAGGAGGAGAAGAAATTCAGGTAAATTCTTTAATGATTTATCAATTTGACTATAGTAATATTGCATAGGGCGAGTTACTCAGACACAAATTTTCCTGTCCTGGTGTGTCATACATTCTAGAACAAAGGTGACACACATGCTGCAGAAGAAAGCACTGTGTAATGCCATTGATATACTCTTTTTTTAGATGAACCTCCAAAACCATTTTCATGGGCAGCATTGGCAAGTAAAAACACCGTCAGTATTCCTCCAGCTACACAGATTCAATCGCAACCCCCACCACAGATGATGAAGGGACCCGCTCCAGGATTTGGCCCCAGATTGGACAGACAGTCGCAGGAAACAAGCCCAACTGGTCCAAAGGAACAGAGAGGACCCAGGTAAGGGTTTGCAGTTTTGTAAATAAAACGAGATGTGCAAAACCGGAGGTCAGAACCAGGTTTTTTATACTCTGCAATTGTGGAGGAGAGTATAAAAAATTATAGTGTTACTCGTGTCCATATGTTTGTATGTCATACCTTGGTTAAGGTTTCTTCAACCTTCATACACAGAATTCTAGAAGAGTGGCATACATTCCAACTAAAAAGTCATGATGAAATCCCTTGACCTAATTTTATTCTATATTGATCGGGCTTTTTCATTAGGCCCTTTTTCCAAGACTAGGGCACAACATTTTGGGTAGTTTGTTAGCCTTATGCTAGTGAAAATGCTACTGGGCTACTATATTTTCCAAATGGTAGTCCGGCTAGGGCCATCCTTAAAAAAATATTTGTTTGCTGTTTCCCGACCCAGGATTTCATAAATGGGTAGGTAGGTTCAGTCTTAGCTGTTTCGTCGGACATGACAGACAAATTTTTGAAATGTCCGGCAGAAAATTTCCGGTAGTCGGTCCAAGTGTCGGTCCATTTTTAAAACTAAAATCCTATCAGAAATCTCATTTTATTGCTTGTACATTTTTCTTTACTCTGTCCGTGTGTCCGGTCGTTTTTTTTAAATTCAATCCGAAATTTTGTTTATATTGCTAGTAAAATATGAAGCCGTATTTGTTTATAAATATGAAGTTTTCTCCGCTGATTAAAATTGATCGATTTATAACCCCACATTTCATTGGTCGATTACTAGATTTAAACCAATCGCATTACAGCTTTCATTTTGACATTCATAGGTCACGCAAATTTGTCACGTTGAACTAAAGAAGAAAGATAGAATATTAACAATTTAAACGGTGATATTCTTTTCATATTCCTAATTTTCGATGCATTGTTGTATAATCTTTTTTGTATTTTTAGTTCATTAATAGCAAATCTGTGTCATAAGAATGCTTTACAACGAACGCTTATTCACAAATGCAAGCGGCTAAATAACACCATGAACGCGCACCTGTTTTGGATAGTTTAATTTGCGGGACCCGGTATGGTTTTTGACCGTGTCCTAAAATTACATGTATATAATTAAATAAATATATATATAAAAAAAAAAAGTAAAAAAGTTGTCGCTGCATTTTTAAACAGTCAGTCATAGCACAATAAATCAGCATTTGTTTAAGGATGGTAACTGACAAAGCATTTTATTGCGCGTTAACAAAAAATATGTCAACTTTTCTGTCTGACCGAATGTCCTGTGAACTTGCAAATGTTTTCGCGTAGACTGTAGGTTGGCGATTTTTTTTTCCAAGGACAGTCAACGCCTTAAGTGTGTAGGGAAACAGCAAACCAATAATTGCTTATGGTCAACCTAGTAAAGATGTCTGGTTTAATACTTCTATCTACAAATACTTTGCATTTAATATCATGGTTGTTGTGCAATGTCTGTGCCCTAGTTTTGCAATGATGCTGTAATTTGCGTCTGATATCAAGACTGGTGACGGTTGCCTACAGTCATTACGCCATCTTGTTTACTTGAGCAATCTCAATAAAACTTGACCCATATATACTTTGCATTTGTTTATAATATTCTGTTTTCTTATAATTATTTGTGCTATATAGATTTGCAATGATGCTGTAATTTGCGTCTGATAGCAAGACTGGTGACGGTTGCCTACTGTCGTTACGCCATCTTGTTTACTTGACGACATAACCTCGACTGAGCAATCTCAATAAAACTCGACCAAGATATTCTTTGCATATGTTTACAATGTTCGGTTTCTTGTAATTATTTGTGCTATATAGATTTGCAATGATGCTGTAATTTGCGTCCGATAGCAAGACTGGTGACAGTTGCCTACTGTCATTATGCCATCTTGTTTACTTGACGACAAAACCTCGACTGAGCAATCTCATTAAATACCTCTCCAGTAATAATAGTTATGCATTTATTACTGTCCATTGGTTTTCTTGCAATGTTTGTGCTATGCTGTAATTTGCCTCTGATAGCAAGATTGGTGACGGCTACCTACTGTCATTATGCCATCTTGTTTACTGGACGACAAAAACTTGACTGAGCAAGTTCAATAAATACCCAGATATACTAAATGCATTCATTTTCTTTCTTCGTTTTTCTTTGATATTGTTTGCAATGGTGCTGTTTACAATAGTTGGTTTCCTTGCAGTGTTTGTGCTGTTGATTTGCAATGTGCTGTTACTGCAATTACGCCATCGAGCCATCTTGTTTACTTGATGTCAGAACCCCTACTGAGCAAGCTCAGTAAAACTCTACCTAGCTATACTTTGCATTTATTTAGCTATACTGTACTTAAATTTGTTTACATGCATCGGTTTTCTTTCAATGTTTGTGTGCATTGGATTTGCAATGATGCTGTAATTTGCGTCTGATAGCAAGATTGGTGATGGTTGCCTACTGTCATTACGCCATCTTGTTTACTTGACGACAAAACCGCTACTGAGCAATATCATTAAATTCCTCCCTGGTTATACTATGCATTTATTATTGTCCATTGGTTTTCTTGCAATGTTTGTGCTATGGATTTGCAATGATGCTGTAATTTGCCTCTGATAACAAGACTGGTGACGGCTACCTACTGTCATTATGCCATCTTGTTTAATTGATGACAAAAACATGACTGAGCAAGTTCAGTAAAACTGTACTCTGATAATACTTTGCATTTGTTTACTTGGCATGAGATGTCTTTCACCTTGTGCCTTTGATTTGAAATGCTGCTGTAATGTGTGTCTGATAGCCAGACTGGTGAGGGTTGCCTACTGTCATAAAGCCATCTTGCTTACTTGACGTCAGAAACCCTACTAAGCAAGTTCAGTAAACTCAGCGTAGCTATACTGTGCATTTATTTAGCTATACTATGCATGCATTTGTTTACATCCATCGGTTTTCTTGCATTGTTTGTGTGTATTGGATTTGCAATGATGCTGTAATTTGCGTCTGATATCAAGATTGGTGACGGT